>PVJX010028344.1:0-23951 GCA_004027295.1 Dolichotis patagonum | reverse complement strand
CAACAATAAAAGGGTCTGGGAATTACACTGTACACTTATATGGAAGGAACCAAAAACATGAAGAAAGGGAGAAATAAGATAACACTCCCAGGCCCCAACCCTGAGAACATCGATCCAGGAGAGGTAAATACAAAAGAGATTGAGGGCAGCAATAATGCAACATCAAACACAGCATTAGCAGACATAAAGAGATATCTTCAGGACCTCGTAAGTGGGAGCAAAACTGAAATATTAATTCAAATTAAACAAGAGATAAGTAGATTAATAAAAGAAGGACTGGACACCTCTCAAGAAGACACAGACAGAAGAATGGAGGAACACAAATGGAGAGAAAAATTTAATGAAGAATTCAGGAAAAACCTAGAATTCATGAAACAGATTCAAAGAGATTATCAGGAAAGTAAAGACTCCATAGAAAGCTGGCAAAACTGCTTGAAAGAAACCAAAGATAGACTATCAAAAATTAAACACAAGCTTGCAATGTGGGGTCATGAAAGGGAAGATCTCTTAAAAATAACAAGGGAGCAGGCAGTAAAGATACAAAGATTGGAAGATGACAAGAGGATCTATAACTTAAGAATAAAGTATGTGAATGAAGAAGCAGGAATCAAACCAGAGGAATTACAAAGGCTATTCACAGAAATTATTAATGAAAATTTCCCAAGCATAGAAAAAAGAAATGATATGCAGAGGTATGAAGCATACAGAACTCCAGCCACCTACAACCCCAACAGAGCTACACCCAGACACATAATAATCAAGATCCCAGAAATTCAATATAAGAACAGAATATTAAATGCCATCAGAGAAAAGAAACAGATCACCTATAAAGGAAAACCCATCAAAATCATGGCAGACTTGTCGACACAGACCATCAGGTCAAGAAGAGCTTGGAGTAAAGTAATTCAAGTGCTGAAGGAGAACAATTTCCAGCCCAGATTGATGTATCCTGCAAAACTCTCTATAGAAATTAATGGAGAAAAAAGATGCTTCCATGACAAAGAGGAACTAGGAGAATTTGTGACCACCAGTCCAACCCTACCAAAAGTACTGAAGGACATTCTAGAGAGAGAGAACAAGAATATGAGCATTTCAGGAACAGTGGCAGAGAGGCCTCAGTCAACGAGGCAGACAGTGAAGTGGAAGTGAAAAATAGACTATCAATGGCAGAAAAATAGAATAGCAGAAATGAGGCAGAGAAGATTGGCTATAATCTCTAGTATAGAGGGCCTTGAAATACTAACAGAGAGAAACACAGGCAGAGTAGATCAGGAGATAGGGTCCATGGAGATGCTCTATATAGGGAGGCAGTGGGACCCAAAACAAGCAGTGCACCCCATGGGAGTGAAAGGGGAGGAATTGTCTAAAAAAGTGAGGCAGAGGATATTGTTAATGGGGTAACAAGATTTAAAATTTACATTATTCTCACCACTCTGCTTGGATGGATTACATGCTGTTGCAGTTTTTCTACTTATGCTAGACTTGAGGACATGGTCAGCTATCCCAAAAATAAGAGGATATATTATGGTAATCATCCCTAATTTTCCTATCAACATAATCTGAAGCCCTTTATAACTTATACTGTCTTATTATGACTGATCTTATTTGAATCTGGTTTGTTACATTGTTACTTTGTATTGACTGATTTTATTTAAATCTGTTGTGATGGACAGCATCAAGTCTAAGAGTACAGGCAACTACACTGAAGATGACAAGATTCACTAAGATACCCACTCTGGTTTGATTAGTACTTGCTTTTGAAGTATTATAATGTCTCTAATGCTTCATTTTTATTAATGTTGTTATATACTGCTGAGACACCATGGTAACCATTGTAGATCACCTTGTATTGTGGTTTTATGTGACTTTTCTGCCTCATCCTTTTCCAGGAATTATTTTGTTTTGTCTTGCTTTGTTTTGTTTTTTCTAGTAATACAGAAATGATAGATGTACATGTAGAGACTCATGCTTGTGTAGAGCTTATAAACAGTTTACAAGCACCAACTATATAACACATGTTGAAATGAACAACTATTTTGAAGAAAAGAGACACTACAATACCCAGTGCTGACTCTATAATGTCATGATGTGAAGTCCAGCAAAACTATCACTTTTTGTTCAAAGTGATCTTAGCTTGCTTTGCTTTGTTTAAGTTCAACACACATTAAGGTATGGACAGCTGTTTTGAGGAGAATGAGAGACACTATGACAGCCATTCTAGGCTTCCCTGATATATGGTCTTGAAGACCTGTAATGCCCTCCTCGTCCTGCTCAGATCAATTCCATACTAGGTTGTTTCATGTGAATTCCCTATATGTGACAATATGGACAACTATTTGGAAGAAAACAAGAGTCAATATGATAGAGAGTGAATATCTCCGATTGTCTAGCTTTGAAATTTATGTCTCTTACATTGCTTTCTTGTGATCCACTTTGCTCTGTTTTGTTGTGTTTAATTTTACCCTTTTGATATAATTGCATATATATTTGAGTCAGTAAGATGGATGACCATATTGCTGTTTTTGTCAGGTCATGGAGCAGAGCTGTTAACAGTCTCACTGTTTGAATGTGTACTTTATACATTTTAACTTTGTAATTTGAACAACTATTTCCAAGAAGTCAGTATGTAATTTGTCAAGTAATAATCTCTTAGGGGTTTTTTTGGTGTTGTTTTTTCCTTTTTTCCTTGGAGTACTGTATTGTCGCTACCCTTTATTCTGTTTTGTTTTGTTCTCTTTAAATAAAATTATTTTTAAAAAAGATAACTGTAACATATGGAGAGGAAGGTTGTCCTTCCTTGGACTGAGTTGAATTTTGTAGTACATTTGTTCCTTTCCATCCTCCTGGAATATGTATGCCAACTGGTAATTCAATGTATATCTAGACCTTTAGCCTAAACACTGCTCTGGTATTGGCTATGTAAACTGTGGAAGGTGTAAGCTCTGGTGACCAGAAGGGAAGAAGTGTGAAGGAATTTGGGGAAGAATGCCTTAGGCTTTATATGGGTCTGAGGTTTCACTATAATATGGGATACATTTCTTTGGTTACCACTACCCACAATGATGCCTTGGTTTGTCCCAAGGTTAATAAGAGTTCATTGGCCCTACGTTCATCTTTTGTGTGGGTGTGTTTTTTTTTTTAGCTATTTGTATGAAGTAGTGGCTAGGTCTCAGAGGGTAAGTGAACTTATTTACCCTTTTCTCTTTAAGCCCTCTACTTAAACAGGATGAAAGTGGCTGAATCATTTAAATCTAATTGTATCTTCTGAGCTAGCAGTGCAGAAACACTGTTCTGCTGAAGTTTTGACTCAGAAAGACAGAAGTTAAAGCACTGTGACAGAAGTCTGCACTACAATCTGAGTGTTTGATTGAGAGGTGAATATGGTGCCTGATCCTTCAAAGAGAGAGCCTGAATGGAGACCAATTGTGATTTTCAAGGCATGAAAAAACTGTGTCTAACTATACTGCTGTAACTATGGCTTGGAAATAGCAGAACAAGTTGTTTGATTTTCTACATTGCAGTTGATTTGAAAGCACAGAGCGCAAATGAGAAATATGATTATATATTCCCCAAGATAAATGCAATTGAGAGTTTAAGTTTGGAAATCATAACCAAATCATCCCAAAGCAGCATGCAGTGTAGTTCCTGGGGTTATTCTGATGTGAAAAGTCTAAGTGATGAAATGGCTTAGATTGTGATGGGTGTCAGTAGGCTACACAGATTCCCTGCTCAGTCCTTCACTTCCCTGATGCCAGAATTGCCAGAAAAAAAGGACTAGCATTGGCAAAAATCTGGCAATTCTGAATATGATGATGGCTTTGACAAATCCTTGTTATTTTAATGAGAAAATACAAACTTGAAAATCTCATATTTTACTTGTCTTGGCACTTTGTCACATTTTCATAAGCTATTCATCTACTGTTTGTTCTGAATGCTCTTTGGAAATCAAGATAAATCTTCTGCTACATGCCTTTGGGATCAGGGGGCTAACTTTCACAAGGCACTTAGCTCAAGAAACAGGCAGCTGGCCTCCCACACTCCTGGTTTTGTTTGGCTGAGCCTAATGCCACACTCTATGCCTTTTCAGATAATGTATATCACAGCTCACAGTGGATGGTAGCTGGGAATACTGACCATTCCTGCACTACTCTTAGATTGTATGTCCATCCGAACTCTCCCTGCTCAGGAGAGAGCTGGATGCAGCAGATCATCAACTTTGATTGGGTGAAACTCACTAATAATGAGATGGATGACAAAGGTCATGTAAGTGAACAAATTCTTTCCCTCTGAAAAGGAAGGTCCCAAGACTGCTGCTTATGGGTTATCCTTGACTGCTTAAGAAGGCTTGTCTCATTTGCACATATGGTTTTTGGGAACCTTATAAATGCTGTGCCTATGTGTAAAAGGGGCAGTGAAAGGCTCCTGAAACCTATGGGTCTTGAGAGTGCTGGTAGTTTATAATGGTAAGAGTAGTGCATTTGAAGCTAGAAAGAGATCACCTTAAAACAGAATTCCTGGTTTAAGAGAGTGGGAGAGAACTCTCTTAGACCCAGAACTGTCTTAGGCACTTTGATCTCTGGGTAATCATTGTAGGATCTTGCCTTCCCTGGACTTCACACAGTTATTAGATGAACACTTCTGATACAGTGTAGTGGGAGGATGCAAGTGGAGAACCACAACACTGACTGGAAATTTCCCCACAACCTGCTCACATAGTAGTCAGTTCCTCCCTGTTTTTAGAGCACATGAATCTTGAGATTTTGCCTTACATATATATTCCTGCCTCTGCCCTGCCCAGCCTGGTGCCATGACAGCCACAAAAGGAGAGAGGGAAGCTACCAGGGTTAGGAGGTGAGAAATTTTAGAAGGTTGTTCACCACATTTAGACCCATCAGTTATTGGTTGAAGTCAGCTATTTCTTGAAGAACCTATGACAAGCAGTTGGGTCTCAATGAATCTTCTGTATTACATTACTATGCATATGTGGAAGTAGGAAAAGTTTCCAATCCAAAATTCAGATCACTGTTGCTTATTGTTTCTGAGGTGCCTCTGTCTGGAAACCCTTTAGTCATGAGGATCTCTCTGGCAGGGCAAGTGAGATAAGAATTCCTCATATGCAGTTACCTGATTTTCCCTGGTATAGTCTTAACCTCTTTCTTTGTATGTGCCAGAAGTGAGGGTGGCTATGAGAGAGGAACAGTGTTGGGAAGTGAAGCCAGTTTTTCTGGCAACATTGGACCATTTCTTCTCCAGATCATCCTGCAGTCAGTGCATAAGTACAAGCCTCACGTACATGTGATGGAGCAAAATAGCAAGGTTGACTTGTCCCAGATTCAAAGCCTGCCTGCTGGAGGGGATAAAACATTTTCATTTAAGGAAATTGAATTCACCACAGTGACAGCTTACCAAAATCAGCAGGTAAGCTGGCCAAGTACCAGACAAGATGGAGTGACCCCAGAGGAACTTGGGATACAGGCAAGCTGCACTCTAAGATTATATTTAATTAATTATTTTATTGTGCATATTTGAAGTACACAATGTTGACATTTCTTTTAGGGATTTGTTACATACACATAATGCATTATAATTCTTTTATCATTCCCTTCTCCATTCTCTCCCTCCATCTCTGTATGGTTTTTTGGTACATGTAAGTAGTACATAATGTTTACATTCCTTGTGGGGAATTGGTACATGTATATAGCATTTCTTAATTCTTTTTTTTATTTCTTACATCTCTCTCCCCTCCCATCTCCCTCTATCACTTGATCCTTTTCTCATTTGAGAAAAATATATCTCTTTACTTCCTATTAACAACTGAAAAAAATCATGGCTTTATTTCATTATCATCATCATTTGATAATGAATGATGTGATGTTTGTGTTAGAAAGGGGAACGGAATGAAGACATCAAGAGATAATCATAACCTTGACTTATACATGTATTTATATTTATTTAAAGTGCCACATTAAAAATTCCATCATTGCGTGGTTTTTGTAACCATTACAAGCAATGGTGGCTGTGTTGCTAGTGAGAAAACTGAAATTGTATTTCTTGCTTTTGAATTTGTAGATTACCAAACTGAAGACAGGAATCCTTTTGCTAAAAGATTTAGAGATCTGGGGAGAAACAAGTAAGTAGCATAACAATCAGACAGTATTTGTGCAGTCCTTTTCACAAATATTAAAGCTAAGGAAACTGAGGCTTAGAGATAGAGATTTCTAAATATTTTGAGTAGGAGTTAGTAAGAAAGTTGACTAGAGGTTTGTTTCCAAAATCTTGCCACCTCCCTTCTCTCTCCTAACTACTTTTAAGACATTGCTGTTATAAAACATTGAGTTTCAATTTTATTCAGAAATCTAGCTATAAGAGAAAAATATTTAGATAATCACCCCCAAAAGGTATAAAACATTTATAAATTTAAATGATCATTAAAAAACTGTATTCTGGGATTAGTGAAAACTGAATCTCTGTTTTTAGGGGTGTACTGGATGGACATGTAGAGACCTACTCATGGAGACCCTCTCTCATTGTGGATTTAAATCCCTTTGGTGCAAACTTAAAAAGTAAGCAAACTTATAAAACTCAGTTTTATTTTTCCCTATTAATGAAACAGAAATAGCCACAGTGATCCTTGAGTAAAATACACAAGAGGATCAGTATATGCCAGTAAATGTTTGTTTAAAAGCAAGTGGGTATATATTTACTTGGGTGAAAAAGTGAGAGGCAAAAAAGGGAGGGGCGCAGCCATAAAGGAAAAGAAGAGAACTGATGGATTTGCTGATACCTGTCGCTGAGTTACCTTATGGCCTTACTCCCAGATCTCACCTGAATTCTTTATTATATCACTATCTCATATTCAGGATCTGCCTGTGATACTTCTGTGGTCTGATTTATAAATATATTAGCTACATAAATGATATTTCAGGTTTTGTGAAAATATTCAACACATGTTAAAATGACTTCCTTTGAATTAAATCATCATTTAAATTTTCATCACCTCTTAATTTTTGTAAGTATTGAAAATAAAACTATCAAAAATAATTTGTCAATTTATATTTTAATCTCATTTTCAAATGCAAAATCACTGAACATTTGATACATGATAATATTGCATTCTGAAGTTCATAATGTGTAGGATAAAAATGATTGGCAAGATATAAAAACTAGGAAAAGAAGTGCAAGTTTAACACTACAAAGTTCTTTTATATGTAGTAGCGTACTACTTGAAGTTAAACTGTAATTCAAAGATAAAAACTATGAATATAGAACAAATGTAAAAATATTAAACTTAACAGGCCAACAAACAAGCTCATAGTCCATACAAAAATAAGATATGGGATAAATTTATCATGCTTGTTATAATCCATTCTTATTTTTAATTTTTTAATCTTTAAATTTTTAACTTACATGTAGAAATAAAATTATAAATGCTAATGAAGTATCTTGTGATGTTTTGATGCATGTATAGCTTGTATAATATTTTCATCAGTTTAAACATATTTGTCTCCTCAAATCAGGGCAAAAAAATCAAAATCATTTATTCCAGCTTTTTGAAATATAGAGTACATTATTATCCATAGTTATCCTACTATATACACCAGGGATTCTTGCTCAGACATAACTGCAATTCAGTACCCATTGGTCAATGTTTCCCCATCTCTCCCTCCCCTCTACTCTCCCCAACCTCTGACAATCATCATTTTACTCTCAACTTCTATGAGATCAACTTTTTTGGATTCCACATAAGAGTGAAATCATGCAGACTTGTCATTCAGCCTCACAACGAATTTAACTGCCACAATCACTGTAAAATATTTGCAAGTTATTTGTTCTTAAGTAGTATGCTATGTAGTTAAATAATAATAATGACAAGATAATGTATACTTTCTGGTAAAATAATATATACCTTCATTTACTCTAATAGAAAAATTTTCATTTGCAGGAAGTATGAATTTTTCCCTTTTGCCTTTATTCCATTAAAATGTCTTGTATGAATACGAACTCAAAGTTATACTTATGGATCAGATAATTTATATTATACTTAGTTTGAATATTGTATGATGTCATACCAACCAATTAAAAGATGAAGAGACTAAGCCTAATCATTTGTTGAAAAATCTCACTGGCTTGACTGTATTGATATGGTTTGGGGAGTTGCATAAAAAATGTGAACACTTATTTTACAATATAAATTTGACTAATAGCATAAAGGCAGCACAATTTTAAAATATCCAAGTCATTACAATGTACATCAATTTAAAAACTTAAAGATTTTCAATAATTGATCATTTAAAATTCACTGTTTTCTTAATCATTTAAATTGTCTAGAATGCCCTCAGCTTGCAGAAGGAATAACAATATACTTGTTACTCTACTAATGAAAGACTAGGTCATATCTTTATGCAAAAAATACCTTAAAAATTGTAACATCAAAATCCCCACACTTTCATCAAATCTGGTCAATAACCAGTTGTTTCATTTAATTCACATGTTTACAAAAATAAGATTTAGAAGCTATACTTTCCTGAACATTATAACTATCCCTAATTGTTTTAGGTGCTTGGCAACTATAATAGATCGCTAGATACCAAAATCTGAATACTTTTGTTTTTACCTTGATGTTTCTTAACTTGAAAACTTGTCCTTAGCTCTTGATATAGTGAACCATAGAAGTCTCCTTTTCCATGACTTTCATATAAGGAAAAAAACTATTGGTTTTAAATGTATTATTCTCCTTTATGCAATAATATTTTCATAAACAGTTATTATCAAGTTGAAGTTGTTTATATAATCACAACCAATTTGTTTAATTATTTTAACTACTTATTTTAAGTTTAATTTTTAAAAGTTTAAATACAAAAGGCTAGTTTATCTGGGGATTGGTGGTACATGTCTGTAATCTCAGCACTTGTGAGGCTGAGGCAGGAAAACTGTCACCAATTGGAGGCTAGTTTTAGGCTACATATTAAGTTCAGGGTCAACCTCAGTTACACAGCAAGGCTCTGTCTCAAAGAAACAAATCAATTCTATTTTTATAAGATATTAGTGACTGAATCATATAATTGGGATTATTTTTTTTTCTTTTGAGAAGAGATCCCAATGAATTGCCCAGGCTGGCCATCACAAGCAGTCCTCTCAGTACAGCATTCAAAGTGGCTGGTGTTACATGCAACAGAGCATCGTTTTGGCTAATTGGGATTCTTTTGTAGTAACTTACTGGACCAATGTGATTCAGTTGTCTAGTACAGTGATAGATCTTAGTAAATGTTTATTACATAATACACAGTATGTAGTAGTGCTAAAAGTAATAATGAAAATAATAATAATAAAATGCTATTCAACTTCAATCAGAGGAACAAATATATCTTTTCCCATGGAAGCGGAAACAAATGTGAATTTGCAAGCAAAGCAAATCTAAGCATGAAACAGGAATGCTGATTTATATAATATTGATTCAGCAAGAACATCAAGTTCATTGTTCATAAATGAATTATCATTCACAGGTGGAAACAGTGGCTCATCTCCAGTGACCTCTAGTGAAAAGGCTCTCTCTCATTTGAAATCCACACTTTCTCCGCCTTGCTCTCCACCTATGTTTTGCTTACCTACAAACTCCCTTGGAATGACCTGTCCAATGATGTACCTGCACAATATTAGCTTGCCTTTTTGCTACAAGATTTGCACAACTAATTTTTGGAGACAGCAACCTCTCATTCTACCTGCTCCTGAAAAACTATCAAGCAGCAACTGTTCTCAATCTTTAGCCCCACTCATGATGGAAGTGCCTATGTTATCTTCCCTTGGGGTCACCAATTCAAAAGTTGGTTCATCAGAAGACTTTAGTGGGCAGTGTCTTCAAGCATCTCATTCTGCCAATCAAATGTTATATGGATTACAGCCACCTGGTAACAGTTTCCTACCAAGCCCCATTACCCAGGAAGCGCTTGGTTGCTCATTTCACCCTTCCTACAGCTTTTATAGGTACTAATTCTCTAAGACATCTAGACTGGTAAATGTTGTCAGTCATCTCAAAAGAAATGACAACAGTCAAGGTTCTTTCACTGAAGGCAAATGTAATCATTCTCATCAATATCCAACAATCAACTTCTGCCTTTAACAGAATGATCTCACTTTTAAAACAATTGCATGTAAGCTCCTGTTTAGAAAAATGTAGTCTAAGAAATACCAGCAGCTATTGGGCTTTTAAATCTCCATCACCAGACATCATTGCTGTCTTATGCACTTAAAGTGCCTTATCAGATGTTCCTAGAATTGTTTATAATTCCAAATGTTACCTATAATAATCTCCAATTACAGTGGCCTTGGGCTTCAAAGTAAAATACCCAATAAATACTATTTCATAGATAACACAGTAAAATTGTTGCCAAAATATGAAGTTTTTAAATATAGTATAGACAGATTACTATGCCACCTGGCTTTTACATATTGACAATGGTCAAAAAAGATGAATATAATTCATTTGAAAGCAGTGAAAAAATTTCAGTTTTCTCTATGAAAAATGGCTTTACCATTTTCAAAGATGGCAGACCTAGAGGTAGCAGGATATGGAGCATCTCTGAAGGAGACAGCTCAAATGCCAGAATAGATCACCCTGGAGAGATCCAGAAAGAAGCTGAAAGGAAAGAGACTGCTTGAATACAATGTCCCAGGGTTACCATTAGAGAAGCTAAGATTGGCAAGCACTGCACTCTGGCCGAGCCAACTGAATTTGTGCTCAAGATCCAGTTGAGTGACTGAACCTGCACCAAAGCGACTGGCTTGAGTGGCCAGAGTGTGGAGCTGAACAGCCCTATGCGTGGCTTGCCCAGACCAGCCCTGCATGCCACCCACCCAGAGGCACTGTGAATTCACACTGCAGCTGCACTAAGATCAGAGGTCTGGGAGCCCAGCAGTTCTCAGGGACTGGCATCAACACACGGTGAGTGATGGGAATGGGACCCTCCTGCAGGAAAGCGGCAACCAACTAGATGACATATTGGAGCTGAGCAGGAAAGCCCTGGATCTGTAAGGAAACAGCTTAAGTTGGTTGCTCCCCTTGCACAGCAGATTGGTGGAATCTGCTTGTACTGGGCTGGGACCTAGTGGGTTGTCACAAATCAGTTGGTTCCCTGAGGGCGGCTCACACTGAAACAGTGAAGGCCCGTGAAGGTTGAATGGCCTAGAGGGGAGGAGCCAGTGTATACTGCCCTTGCTTGCATTTCACTCTCTGATAGCAGACAGCAGAGGGCAGAAGCCCCTAGTATATGTGCTCCAGAAGAACCCTAACCAACAAGAAAAGGGGCTGGGAATTACACTATACACTTGTATGGAAGGAACAAAAAATATGATGAGAGGGAAAAATAAGGAAAATCCCCCAGCCCCCAGCCCTGAGAATATTGATCCAGGAGAGGTAAATATAAAAGAAACTGAGGGAAGCAAACATGAAACCTCAAACACTGCATCAGTGGACATAAAGAGATATCTTCAGGACCTCGTAAATGAGATCAAAACTGAAATATTAATTCAAATTAAACAAGAGATAAGTAGATTAATAAAACAAAGGCTGGACACCTCTCAAGAAGACACAGACAGAAGAATGGAGGAACACAAAAGGAGAGAAACGTTCCATGAAGAATTTTAAAAAAGCTAGAATTCATGAAGCAGATTCAAAGAGATTACAAGCAAACTAAAGACTCCATAGAAAGCTGGCAAAACTCCTTGAAAGAAACCGAAGATAGACTATCAAAAATTGAACACAGGCTTGCAATGTGTGATCATGAAAGGGAAGATCTCTTGAAAATAACAAGGGAGCAGGCAGTAACCATACAAAGGCTACAAGATGACAAGAGGATCTATAACTTAAGAATAAAGCATGTCAATGATGAAGCAGGAGTCAAAACAGAAGAACTGCAAAGGCTATTCACAGAAATTATTAAGGAAAACTTCCCAAACATAGAAAAAGGAAATGATATGCAGATGTATGAAGCATACAGAACTCCAGACACCTACAACCAAAACAGAGCTACACCCAGACACATAATAATCAAGATCCCAGAAATGCAATATAAGAACAGAATATTAAAAGCCATCAGAGAAAAGAAACAGATCACCTATAAAGGAAAACCAATCAAAATCATGGCAGATCTCTCAACAAAGACCATCAAGTCAAGAAGAGATTACAGTGAAATAATTCAACCCCTGAAGGAGAACAACCTCCAGCGCAGATTGATGTATCCTGCAAAAGTCTCTCTAGAAATTAATGGAGAAAAAAGATGCTTCCATGACAAAGGAACTGGGAGAATTTGTGACCATCAATCCAACCCTACAAAAAATACTAAAGGACATTTTAGAAAGAGAGAAAAAGAATACGAGCATTTCAGGAACAGTGGCAGAGAGGCCTCAGTGAACAGGGCAGACATTGGAGTGGAAGAGAAAGATAGACTACCAATGGCAGAAAAATAGAATAGCAGAAATTAAGCAGAGAAGATTGGCTATAGTCTCTAGTATAGAGGGCCTCAAAATACTAATAGAGAGAAACACAGGCAGAGTAGATCAAGAGATAGGGTCCATTGAGATGCTCTATATAAGGAAGCAGTGGGACCCAAAACAAGCAGCGCACCCTATGGGAGTGAAAGGGGAGGAATTGTCTAAAAAAGGAAGGCAGAGGATATTGTTAATTGGGTAACAAGATTTAAAATCTACATTATTCTTATCACTCTGCTTGGATGGATTACATGCTATTCCAGTTTGTCTACTTACACTAGACTTGAGGACAAGGTCAGCTACCCCAAAAATAAGAGGACATAATATGGTAATTCTCCTTAATTTCCCATCAACTTAACCAGAAGCCCTGTATAACTTATACTGTGTTACAACTGATCTTATTTGAATCTGGTTTGTTAGAATACTATCTTCTATTGACTGATTTTATTCAAATCTGTTATGATTTATAGCATCAAGTCTAAGCATATAGGCAACTACACTGAAGATGACAAGATTCACTAAGATACCCACTCTGGTTTGATTATTGCCTGCTTTTGAAGTCTTATAATATCTCCAATGCTTTGTTTTTGTTAATGTTATATACTGCTGAGACATCATGGTAACCATTGTAGATCACCTTGTATTGTGGTTTTATATGACTTTTTGCTTCATGCTTTTCTAGGAATTGTTTTGTTTTGTTTTGCTTTGTTTTGTTTTTTCCTCTAATACAGAAAGGATAAGTATACATATAGAGACTCATGCATGTGTAGAGCTTATAAACAGTTTATGAGAACCAACTATATAATGCAAGTTGAAATGAACAACTATTTTAAAGAAAAAGAGACACTACAGTATCCAGTGCTGACTCCATAATTTCACAATGTGAAATCCAGCAAAGTGATTTTAGCTTGTTTTGTTTTGTTCAAGTTCAACACACATGAAGGTATGGACAGCTGTTTTGAAGAGAATGAGAGACACTATAACAGCCATTCTTGGCTTCCCTATTGTCTGGTCTTGAAGACCTAAAACGCCCTCCTCATACTGCTTAGATCAGTTCCATACTATCTTGTTTCATGTGAATTCCCTGTATGTGACAATATGGACAACTATTAGGAAGAAAACAAGAGTCAATATGATAGAGAGTGAATATCTCCATTGTCTAGCTTTGAAATTTATGTCTTTTACATTGCTTTCTTGTGATTCGCTTTGTTCTGTTTTGTTGTGTTTAATTTTACCCTTTTGATATAATTGCATGTATGTTTGAGTGTGTAACATGGATGACCATATTGCTGTTTTTGTCAGATCACAGAGCAGAACTGTTAACAGTGTCACTGTTTTAATATATACTTTGCATATTTTAATTATGTAATTTGAACAACTATTTCCAAGATGTCGGTATGTAATTTGTCAAGTAATGATTTCTTAGTGGGTTTTTTTGTTCTTTTCCCTTGTTCCTTGGAATTCTGTATTGTTGCTACCCTTTATTCTGTTTTGTTTGGGTTTTTTTCTCTTTCAATAAAATTTTTAAAAAAAGAAAAATGGCTTTATTATAATTACAATCTAGTAGTTTTTGCACTTTATACCTTTATACTCCACTGATGAAGAAAATATCAGACTCAATTTTAAAGTGCAAATAAGGACATAAGCTTTTATTGAGGACATAAACATTCAAATGTTAGTATCATTAACCTCTATGTCCTAAGGATTATATAATCCTGAAGGAACACAAAGATAAAATGAAAAACAAAAAGATCTAAATAAATTTGATCTTTTATTTTCTTTTATTTGTATATCATTCTTAGATGAATCTTGTTTACTTATTCCTTTAACATATCTGGTATTTGTACCAAAAAAGTGACTTTACTTCTCCAAGAAGATTAGGACATTATTGTTGAAGGGAGATGATACATGCAAATCAACAAATAGGAACATTGTTAGAATTTAGATCCAGTGTCAGTCATGATAAATTAGACTAAATAACATGAGATAAAAATAAGACTTCAGTTTATGAGGTTAAAGAGTTTCATTACTGAAGGTCTTACATTTCTGAAAATAGCTTTGAAGTATAACTTGCTTGTAAATTGTATATCTTTAAAGTCAATCAGATTTTAATTTTTATGTCAGTAATTCTAGCTATTTTATTGTTAGAGCTTTTCATATTACAATTACTTGACTTGACTTTTAACACACTAAACAATCTCCTGAACTACATTTTCTAAATTTTCTGAAGTGTATGGAAGAGCGTATTATTAATTTGTCCAAATGGTTATTTAATCTTAAATGTTAGCTATAAAGATACCTTCTTATATATGTATTTAAAATTATGGGGAGGATAAGTAAAATGATAAAGATGAGATATACATGTATATATAATTTGCCCAAAATGAATGTAGTTATTTTGTATCTAAAAAATAAATAAAAGTTTAAACTCTTACTTTCTGGGCCTATGCACAGAACAACACATGCTTACATTCAAATAAAACAGTGTAAGCAAGATGGAATATTATATGTGTCTTCAGCTAATTAGTTACCATTTCAAAAGTTTTTGAGGAATAAAATCTATATTACCTAGATTTATTAAGCCAAGAATTAAAAGCAACAAACATACTTCATTTTTGTTTACTCCAAAATAGGACATCTGTAGGGTAACTTTAATTGCTCAAGTACATTATGTTGTGCATTAACAGATTATTAATGAAATTTATTATGAGGGTTTATATGAAAAAGCCCCAGTAATTGTCAAGAGAAAATACTTAACTGAAAAATACACAAAATCTCTGGGTTACTTTTTAACAATTGTTTGAGAAAGCATTGGTTTTTTACAGCTGTGCTAGAGTACTTAGAGCTCTGATTTGTATTTCAGATAATTTTGCTATATGTTTCTAACATAAAACTGGTAATATGAAATTCCACCAGTATAGTGATTAGTAGAAAGAGGAAAAATGTCATGTTAGAAGCTAGGCATTTATTGTAAGATATTTTATATAATGTCCATAAATTGTCACATCATGCTTTTAATTGAAGTAATAACCAAGTGGAACCATAGAAAATTAGACTTGAAAGAAACTTCAAGAAGCCCAGTAAATAGTCTTTTCTTCTGAGTCAATTGCTCATCTACAGAAATCTGCTAGCACATCTGAATTTAATGCCTATATAATTTTCTGCTGGCTTAATTGGTGCAAAACTCAAGTAACTTGGTAAATTCTAGCTATGATTATGGAATAAAAAACAAGCAATCCTTCCACTTTTAAACGATTTAACTGTTATGCTTGCTTTAACAACCTGTGAAACATCACATGACAAGTTGGCTAGACAGTGAAAAATTGTTAACGAGTAGAAGTGACCACAGTTGTATGTGTGTGTGTGTGTGTGTGTGTGTGTATGTGTGTGTGTGTATGTATCCAGTGGGCATTTAGTTTTGTTTTTCAGTGATTTACAGTGTTGTTTTCCTCTCCTCTTTCTAAAAAGAGACACCACAAAGAACAGTTACTTGTTGCGTACTTACAATATTAATTATAATTGTTATTTGAAAAGTAAGATTTAAATATACTTAGAAACATCTAATTGTATATATTTACAAAATGAATTGGTTGCACAAAAGTATAATTTTTTTCTCCAATTTAGAGATATGCTGCCTTTGTGCTAAAAAAAATCAAATAGCCAAAATAGCAGTAACCTGATACACAGTAGCAGTTTACCAGTTGATCTCACTGGAATTTAACATGTTTATTTTAGTAGTTTAAAATAAATCAAATATATAGATTAGACATCTCTGACAATTGCTTTGATATAAGCACCTTGGTGTACATTTAATCTTCTTTGGTTTGGTCTGCAATTAAAGATAATTTGTATTAAAATTGGTACAATAAACATGGTTTTGATATCAACATAAAATAAAATAAAATAAATAGATACATAGAACATTTGAAACTTAACCCACATTAAAACTATTTACATATGTGGGGCTAGCCAACTTTTGACATGCTGTTTCAATAAAATATTGAAAGGAAAAAGAATAGTACCATTTCCTTTCAAAGTTTCAAATATTCATGTTTATGAATTTGTACTGCACAGTAATATGTAATCATACCTTATAGTGTGCAGATGTATAGAAAGCAGTTACAGAATCTTTCTACTTAGTTGAAATGTATATAAATGCCTATCATCTTTAAGGCTAAAATACTGCAAAGCATTTAAAATTAAATATGATAGAAAATCTTGGAATCACACTACAATTTGTATCATCAAACTTTTAAAACCAAATTATCATTTTTTACAGTAAAAGCAAATTTTTGATTTTGCATTAACATCACATACTAATACACAAGATAAATTTAATATAATATTATAGTTGTAGAAAATGTTATCAATTCAAAATTTTACTAGAACAAAATAAAGTCATGAGTTTGTATTCAATAAAAATGTCTGTAATGATTTTTGACTAAGTGTATAATTTTACAAAATTTAGTCTATCTTCCATTATTATGGCCATTTCTGGGAAAATGTTAGTGTTCTAGTTCTTTATTTCTATTTGCCTGCAATTTATTTTTTATAATTCTTTTTTACATAAAGATTTTCTGATCATATTACAAGTTACAATAAATTTTAAATATACTAATTCCTTATTGAATTTTGCAGGATTTTTGAAAAGTGATTTCATGGAAACACCAATAAGCAGATTACTTTTTGGAAGAGGTAAAGCTTTTCATAAGATCTAAGTTGAAATAAGAAAGCTATTGTTCTACCTATGTAAAGTTTGAATTTGGCTTTATTTAAGGGAACTTGCATCCAACGGTGTTTGTTACATTAGCAGTTGTGTTTTCCAAAACAAAATTTGGATTCTCTTCAAATCATGATACTAGGCAGGAGAATGAACTGTTTTGGAAAAATATCAGCATTTTGTAGCCTATTATCACAATTCTTTCTGTATTTCTATCATTATTGAGGTAGGGTTGGAGGTGGAATGTCACATTACAAAAGACTCTATATAACCTGGCATCATACATATGCAATTAGTATAAACTAATCTCATGCATGCACTCAAGTGTTGCAGCAGGACAACTGCTTAGACTTCTCGGATAGTCAAGATACAGGGTTTTTCAGTGGGCAGTGAATATAACTGTTCACATGTAATGCTAACAAAGATATGAACCTTCACATATGCCTGTTGTGTTATTCACTCATTTTAATTTAGTTGTTCATATGCATGTCTGTTCTACTAGACTATGAGTAAGGAAATAATAGTATATTTTCATTGACTTGTATTTATTTTTTAACTTTTAAATGTTTGTATGTGTGGTATAGAAAACTAAAAACACAAGAAGTAAACAGCACAAAAAGACCTCAAATCGTAAGTAGTTTACACTTGGACTTCTAGTCACTGTGTTTGTGAAAATACATTTGGCATATATTCTCCATGCTATTTCATATATCATGAATATTTACTAAATCCAAGGCCCCAAAGCCAGCAATATTTTGATAACTAAGATTATACTAAGTCTATCTAACTACAATTGTAATTGACTGGTTTATTTCAGATCTTCAGTGGTTCTGTGAGTTTTATGATTGTATTATTGTTTCTGTACAAAGGTAAATTGGATTTTTTCACTTTTTTATTTTGACAGCATAATAATATATATATGTTGGACAGCATAATAACTACAATAACTATACATGATAGAATATGCTCTTTTGGTACTAGTATGCATTGTGTAATCATCACAGGGTAATTAACACATCTAGCACCTTAAATGTTTATCATTTTTGTGGTGAAAACATTCAAAATCTTCTTTTATAGCTATTTTTAAATATATGAGACAGGTAATTAAAGTGACCCCAGTGTACAACAGGACTTCAAGACATATTCCTTCTCAGTGTAATTTTATCCCCACTGACCAAATTCTTCCCAATATCTCAAAATCCATGCCTTCACCAAACACTAACAACCATTGATTTAGTCTCTATTTCTATGAGAACAATTTGTTCAAACAGTAATGTGGTGAGATTATATGGTACTTGTGTTTTTGTGGCTGTCTTGTTTTAGTTAACATAATCTCTCCCAGATTTAGTACTGAATTACATTTTCACTTCTATGTTAATTGCAGCATTATGTGCAATAGCTAAGACATGCATTTACTATATGCCCATCAATGGATGAATAGATGGAGAAAATGTAATATACATAATGAGTGGAATGCTATTCAATCATAAAAATGACAATGAAATTTTGATAGGCATTGTATGTGTTTTAGTTAATTTTCTCATTGCTGACACACAATATTCAACAAGTAATGCTAAATGGGGAAAGGTCTATTTAGCTCATGGTTTGTAGAGGTTTCAGTCCATAATGGGCTTGCTCGCAGGTAAGGTGACTTGGCAGAGGGGCAACAGTTTGGGAAGATAGCAAAAGCAAGAGACACAAGGCTCTTTCTGTCCCTTATATTGTATCTAGTCTACTGTGATTAGAGTCATGCCAATGTGTGGACTAATCCAGCAATCACCCACTCTTACACCCACCACCCTTACACCCACCACCCTTAATGCCAGTAATGCACTACAATCAATCATATATTCTATTCTGCCACCTCCTAAAAACCTTATGACTGCATGAAATTTTGGAGGGACATTTAGACACAAACCATAAAAACATATAATATATAGATTACTTTGTATAGTACAGACATTTTAACAGTATCAACTATTTCAAGGCATCTATGTGGGCTATCCTTCTATTTATTTGTATACTCTTCAATGTATTTCTTCAATATTTTATTTTCATTATAGATATCTTTCACCTATTGGATTAAACTTATTCCTAGGTATTTTGCTTAGATAATTTAACTGGAAATTATTTATTAATCAGGTCATCTACTGGCTTATAGAAACATTACTGATTTTTGCATTCATTGAGTTTGTATTCTGTGCTTTAATGGTATTTGTTTATTGGTTCTAAAAGATTTTGGTAGAATTCTCAGGATTTTCTATGTAATACCATGTCATCTGGAAACAAAGGCAATACTGACTCTTTCTTATTAATTTGAATTTTTTTCTTTGCCTCTTGGTTCCGGCTAGAACTTTCAGTACTTCATTGAATTCCAGTGTTGAAACAGGCATCCTTGCCTTCTTACAGATATTAGAGAAAAATCTTGCAATTTTTCTGCATTCAGTATATGGTTGCCTGTTGGTTTATTTGTAAGATTTTACTACTTTGAGGTTCATTTCCTTCTATCTTAATTCGTTGAGTATTTTTGTCCATCATGAAAGGATACTGAATGTCTCAAATACTTTTTGGCATGTATTGAAATCGTCATAAATTTTTTGTCTGTCATTCTATTAATTTGACATATCATTATTTATGTATCACTAACCAACCTTGTATCCTTAGGATATGTTCCAATTGATCACGGTGAAATACCTTTTTAATGTGCTTCTCAATTCTGCTTACTGTTATTTTGTGGAGGATATTTACATAAATATTCATCAGGTATATTGATCTGTAATTCTCTTTTGTGTTGGGTCCTTATGTATTTTTGTTATCAAGGTAATGCTGGCTCCTTAGAATAAATTTGGAATAGTTCATCTTTTTTCAACTATTTGCAATAATTAAAGAGAAATTAGTGTTAGTACTTCTTTAAAAGATTTTAGAACTCAGACTGGAAATATATATGCTGGATTTTACTTATTGTAACTTTTTAAGGTTTATAATGTATACTTTTTAATTGGAATACATTAATGACACAATAATGAAATTCCTTCTTTTTCTTTTTTCTTTTAAAGAGAATAAAACAAAAGAGGGCAGAACAAAGCAGATCAGAACAGAACAACATAAGCAACACAGCACTTTACAATAAGACAACTGGACATTAACAGTAGATATCAAAATATCACTTTCTATGCTATAGTTGAGCATAGCTTGAAATACAACAAACTCAAACATAGCAAAATAGTATAAAAGCATTCAAAAGAATGAAGGAATTACAAGACATTCTGAAATTAATAACAGCAAATGATCAATGGCTACTATACTATCTCATTTTCAATAAAAAATTTGTTTATACTATCACATATATTAAAATCTCAATAAGACACAACATGATAGAACCAATGGTAAGAGCAGAGTAGAAACATGGTAGGACTTCTAAGCAAGACAATATTAAATCAGCAATGGCTGCCATAACATTTTGTTTTCTGCAAAACAGCTATTCATACAATCACGTGTAATAAAGTCAAACAAAACAGATTAAAACCATTCAAACTGATGGATGAAAACATTGAAAGGCTTCAAAGCAATGAAATGGGAAATCATGATTACCATAAACTCTTATATAATCTTACCAACTCTCATACTAGGGAGACTATATGGTATTTGCATGTGAGCTTGGTTTCTTTTGCTTATGAGTATGGTCTCAAGTTGTGTCCATTTATTTATAAATATCTCAATGTAATCATTCTTTATAGTTGAGTAATACTCCATTGTATAAAAATGCCACAACTTCTTTATCCATTCCTCAGTTGATGGGCACTTATGTTGTTTCTAAGACCTGGTTATTACAAATTGTGCTGTGATAAACATGCGTGCACATATATCACTGTTGTATGATGTTTTCAGTTCCTCTGGGAATATGCCTAGAAGTGGAATAGCTGGGTTAAATGGGACTTTCAAACCCACCTTTTTAAGGAATATCCAGACTGACCTCCACAGTGGTTGCACCAGTCTACACTCCCACCAACAGTGCAGAAGAGTTCCTTTTCCCACACAGCCTCTCCAGCATTTGCTGTTGGTATTTTTTTTTATCCAGGTCATTCTTTCAGGGGCGAGATGGAATCTCAGTGTGGTTTTAATTTGCATTTCTCTAATGACTAATGATGATGAACATTTTTTCATGTATTTATTTGCTATTAATATTTCTTCATCTAAGAACTGTGTATTAATTTCAGATGCCCATTTTTGGATTCAGTCTTTGAATTTCGAGGGTCTGGGTTTTTTTTTAATTCTTTATAAGTTCTAGACAGAAGTCCTTTGTCTGAGGGACAGTCCATAAAGATTTTTGCTCAATTTGTAGGTTTTCTTTTCACTTTGCTGGAAATCTCTTTCAACATGCAGAAACCTTTAATAAGATGTGGTCCCAGTTATTGATTCTGGGAAATATTTTCCATGCAGTATGATTCTTGTTCATGAATTCTCTAATTACCCTTATATCTTCAAAAATTTTACATACTTTGTCTTCCAGCAGATTTAGTGTTTCTGTTTTAATACTTAGATCTTTGATCCATTTAGTACATGGTGATAGGCATGGGTCTACTTTTAGTCTTCTGCATAGGGAGAGCCAATTTTTCCAGCACCATTTGTTAAAGAGACTGTTGTTCTTCCAGCGAGCATGTTTGGCCCCTTTATCAAAGATAAGGTGGTTGAGTGAGTTTGTGGTAGTGGTTGTATCTTCCAATCTATTCCACTGATCTTCAGGTCTGTTTTTCTTCCACTACCATGTTGATTTTATTACAGTAGCTTTGTAGTATAATTTCAAGTAGGGGATTGTGATGCCTCCTGCCTTGTCTTTGATGCTTAGAATTGCTTTTGCTATTCTAGGTGTCTTCTGGTTCCAGATGAATTTTAGGAGTGATTTCTCTAGATCTATGAGGTATGTTAGTGGTATTTTGATTAGGATTGCATTGACTCTGTATAGTAATTTTGGGAGAATGGCCATTTTTACAATGTTTGTTTTTCCTATCCATCAACAGGGGATGTATTTCCATTTTCTGAGGTCCTTTTCAATTTCCTTTTTCAGGTTATTATAATTTTCACTGTATAGGTCTTTTACTTTTTTCGGGAGAACAATTCCTAAGTATTTCATTTTTTTGAATGCTAGTGTGAAATGTGTGGCTTCTCTTATTTCTCTCTCAGTACTTTTGTTGTTAGTGTATAGAAATGCTATTGATTTTTGAGAATTGGCTTTGTATCCAGCTACCTTGCTGAATTTATTTATTATATCTAGGAGTCTTTCAATAGAGTTTTGGGGGTCTTCTATGTAAAGTATCATGTCATCTTCAAATAATGATAATTTAACTTCCTCTTTTCCTAGCTTTACTCTTTTTATTTCTCTTTCCTGTCTTATTACTCTGGCTAGTATTTCCAGTACTATGTTGAATAGGAGTAGTGACAGGGGACATGCTTGTCTTGTGCCTGATTTTAAGATAAAGGCTTTCAGTTTTTGACCATTTAATATGATGCTGGCTTTTGGTTTATCATAGATGGCCTTTATCCTATTGAGGTAAAGACCTTCTATTCCAATTCTCTATAAGGTTCTTATCATGAGTGAATGTTGGACCTTATCAAAAGATTTTATGCATCTATAGAGATGATCATGTGGTTCTTACTTTTGGGTCTATTGACATGGTGAATTACATTTATTGATTTGCATATGTTGAACCATCCCTGCATTCCTGGGATGAATCCCACTTGGTCATGGTGTATAATCATCTTGATGATTTGCTGCATCCTGTTTGCCAATATTTTATTGAGAATTTTTGCATCTATGTTCATTAGGGAGATTGGCCTATAGTTCTCTTTTTTAGTTGGGTCTTCTTCTCAGGTTTTAGTTCTAGAGTAATGTTTGCTTCCAGGAATGACTTGGAGAGAATTGCTTCCCTTTCAATTTCATTGCAGAGTTTGAGGATTTTCGGAATTAAGTCTTCTTTGTATTTCTTTTCGAATTCCACAGTGAATCCCTCTGGGCCTGGGCTCTTCTTTGTTGGCAAGGACTTAATTACATTTTCAATTTCATTAATAGAAATTGGGTTATTCAGCTGTTTTACATCTTCCTGAACAGTTCTGGTAGTTTATATGTTTCTAGGAATCTGGCTATTTCTTCTGTGTTATCAAACTTATGAGAGTAGAGTTTTTTGAAATAGGTGTTGATGATCTTCTGTATTTCCACAAAGTCTGTAATGATTTCACCTTTTGCATTCCTTATTGCATGAATTTGAGTTTTTTCTTTCCTTTTTTAAATAAGGTTGGCTAGGGGCTTATAAATTTTTTCTTTCAAGGAACCAACTCTTTTATTCACTGATTCTTTGAATTATTTTCTTAGACTCTATTGCTATAATTTCTGCCCTGATCTTTGTAATTTCCTCCCTTCCTTTGGCTTTGGGCTTGGCTTGCTCTTCTTTTTCTAGATGTTTGAGTTGTAGCATCAGGTTGTTTAAATGTGTTTGTTATATCTTCCTCATGTGGGAACTCTGTGCAATAAATTTTCCTCTGAGGACTGCTTTCACTGCATCCCACAAATTCCAGTAAGTTGTATTTGTATTTCCATTTACTTGTAGATATTGTTTAATTTCTTCTTTAATTTCCTCCCTGACCCATTGATTGCTCAAGAGTGTATTACACAGTTTCGTTGTATTTGTGAGGTTTTTGCAGTTGCCTTTATCATTAATTTCTAGTTTCATGGACTATGATCTGATAACATGCA
>PVJX010028343.1:0-23952 GCA_004027295.1 Dolichotis patagonum | reverse complement strand
GGTGCATAAACTTCCCCCCTTATCTTTCCTAGGGTAGATGACAGGAGCTGGCCCTGCTGATGTTTCCATTTAAGCAAGGATGTCAGAGAGTGTCAGCAGCCCCCAGGGCTCCTAGTGAGATGAAGAAATGGATCAGGCTGTCTCCAGGCAAAGAAGGAGTGAAGAGAAAGATGGCAGGGACTGTAAAGGAAGGAGACACAAAGGGAAATAGTGTTTGTTACTGCTGCATCAAGTTAGGGTTTGCAAAGCACCAGGTCATGCCTAAGAGACCAGGTGTCTCTGCCAGAGCAGAGAACTCAGATGTTCGTTTCCTTCCTGTATGGCCATGTATGAGTTATTTGGCTTCTCTGACCTGGAATTTGTTAGCAGCTCACTGGCAGTGAAAGTAGAGCCTACTTCCTAGGAGTGTTGCTGCCACTGAGTAAGATGGGCCACATGGGAGCATTGGACACGTAATAAACACTCCCTCCAACTTGGACAGGGCTGTCATTTTACCGTGAACTTTCATGAGATGTGGTTACACTGAAAACAGGAGGTGAAGGAAGTAAGGGCTTTCATGAGAAAAGCCAGAACGGCAAGATCTTCCTGGTGTCTATGCCCTTTTTATACTGTCCAAATCTCAAGGAAACCTGAGAGAACTTCTACAGATGGGTCCTGAGAGGTGGTGCTGAGATCCCATACCTCAGGCTGATGTCAGGTCTAGGCCTTCCTATTGAGAACATAGCTGAGTTTGCACAAGAAGTTCAAGGGCTTTGGGAGATGCTCTGAGCATGTGTCCTGGGACCTTGTAATTAACAGGTCACATCTACTTCCCCAGCCAGCTTTGCCCTCTAATCTCCTATGGCAGCCCCATTGGGTACTAGGTACAGATCTGTGCCTTCAGGAACCATTAGAAGTCCTATCCCTCCATCCAGAAGGTTGCTTCTTCAACAACACTGAGCTTCCAAGTTTGTCATGGTAATGCATGCCTATAAGCCTAGCACTCTAGGAAGCTGAGGCAGGAGAGTTACAAGTTTGAGCCCGACCTGGGCAATTTAGTGACTTGATGAGCTATTGTCTCAAAATAAAAAAGTTTAAAAAGAGGTAGGGGTGTGGCTCAGTATGAAAGCTTTGGGTGCAATCCTCAGAATTGCCCCCCAAAAGGGGGAAAGAACAGAGCTTTCTGCAAGTTGAGACCAAGCACAGGGAATTAAGGTTAAACTAATGCAAGTCCCACATTTGACACATGTCAGCAATAAACATCAAAGCATGGTATAATTATTCATTTGGGTTTTTTGGGGGGGTCTTTTTGAGACAGGGTGTCTCTATGCAGTTCCAGCTGGCCTTCGTCTTGCTTTGTAGTCTAGGCTGGCCTCGAACTCACAGTTAACCTGCCTCAGCCTCCCAAGTGCTGAGATTACAGGCATGTGCCAACATGTCCAGTTTAATTATTCATTCATTTTGTTTCAAGAGACTCCTTTATCACATAGCAGCCATTGCTTTCAATTTTGCAAAGCCAAAATTGAGGTCACAGAGAGTAAGGCATCTGTCTTATGGTCTATGACCTTTGGAAATGAATTTAAAAGAAAGAGATTAGGTTTTTAGATATGAACAGCCAGGGGTTGTTTGAGTGATAAGGAAAGGAACCATGCTGGGAGGTTGCCCAGGGATGAAGAGGCCCACTGAGCTCAGCTGTTGTCTCTTCTGAGCTAAAAGACAAGGTCATCCTTTGACCTTCATGGTAGCACTAGTCCTTGGGTGACACAAGAGTTCACCTGCAAGAGTAAGTAGCATCCCAGGGTCCAGAAAGCAGAGAGGCAGAAGAGGCTTTTAAATAGGGAGAAAACTTCTGGAAGGAAATTAGAGCCAGTGCCTGGCCTCCAGCTCTGGGGTCTTGTTTCAAAACCAGAAAGTGTTCAGCAAGTCGTTCTGATATGAATGGTAGGAAAATCCACTCACCGGAAGCTAGGAGCTGACCATGCCACTCTTTTGGTATGTGAGTTCCTTGAAAATAGCTTTTATTTTTAGTAAGAATTCTAGAAAGAATGGGTTTAAAAAAAAACTAACGGTTTATTACTTTATGAACTTTTCAGTACCTTAAAATTTTGTTCTTGAATCTGGTTATACAAAGGGTTTTGTTTTGTCTTGTTTATTTGGCCAACAATAAAAAAAATCTACCTTTTTCTAAAAAGGAGTTTTTTGGAAAGAAACAGAATCATTCATAAAGTCAAAGGTGAAGCCATCCACGCCCTGTGCCCTGGGAAGGACAAGAACTAGGCAGCAGCTGGGAGGGTCCACACAGGGTTTGTCCTTCTCCAATGTTGGCCCCGGCTGATTGGCGGCTTCACACATCTCCCCACCCCCAATTTTGAGCAAAATCACTGAAAGGTCCCCCAGCCACATCAAATAAAAAGGAGGTGATTCAATTCCCCCAGAGGGGAAAAATCACACTTATGTTTTGACAATTTATAATTTATGTGTTCTTTGCATATAAGAAAAGTACTCAAACACAGCTTTTAGTCAAAACCCCAAATACCAGGAGAAAGTAGATATTCTATTGAACTAGGAGCAGAGAGAGATAGGGAGGTTTTCTTACATTTTTTTATCTCATTCTATCTTAATATGTACACTGGATTGGATGCTGATTAATTTGGCACTAAGGGCTGCTGTTAATCAGTTGCATGTCAGCAATCATTTCTAGTGACATTTAAATTACAAAGCATGGTGGGATTATCTGTACTTTTGCAGATATATAAGTAAACCCTTACATCCACTCTGGGGGTGTCAGCACCCCGTTTATACTCACTGTGATTCTGGGGATTACGACAAGGCTTGATTTGAGTTGATGAATTCAGATGTTTTGTGTTTTATAAGGCCTTTGAGTTTGGTAGGCATTGTCATAGACTGGGATTTCTTGAGCCAGTTTTCTGAGTATTTTCCTTTAGTGCATACCTGCAGGGTCCTCAACTGAACCTGGAACATATTTGTCCTACCCCAAAAGACAGTGACCTCCTAGGTGCCCCCAGCCCTCATTGCACAGGGTAACAAGAACCTGAATGGACAATGAACCACCTTAGGCTCTCAGCAATTCCAACAGCTGCTCTTGATTTTTCTGGCACCCAATTATAGTGACAAAAAATGAAACAAAATAAAACCAACTACTTAGGAAATACTGGGGAAAAGGTAAAGCAGTGAAATTACTCACAATCCCACAACCCAGAAATAATCATTAGCACTTAAATACTTGCCTTGGGCTTCTCCTGTGTGTGATGTGTGTGCAGGTGTGTTCATTCATGCTGTTTTCTATACTTTTCATTAAAAAAGTCAGGAATAAATAACTAAATGTATGTGCATATTTAGGATCAAATATATGCATACTTTTGCACCTTGCATTTTTCACTTGACACAGTATTGTGCTTCTCTATGTCATTCTAGACTACAAAAATATATTTTAAAGTTCGACATGGCAGCACACAGCTGTAATCCTGCACTCTAGGGGCTGAGGCAGGAGGATTGCCATGAGTTCAAGGACAGCCTGGACTATGTAGCAAGACCTTGTCTCAAAAAACCAGTAATAATCATAATAATTTTAATAATGTGTACTTCTGTGTGTGGTATGGGTATTGAACAGCAAAACTTCTCCTGTGCTACATGCCCGGCCCCTTTTTCTTCTCAAAATAAAGTTGCCCAGGCTAAGCTCAACTTTGTAATCCTCTTGCCTCAGCCTCCCAGAGTGCTAGAATTACAGGCCTGTACCACATGCTTCTATACTAATGTGTGCTTTGATTATAAAACTGCAACAGTTTCCTGGTGGAAACTTTTATTTTTTGCAACATACAGAATAGAATTTTGCCTTCATTATGCTTCAAAAGATCAGTAGCACTGTTTATTTTTGTTTTGATTTATTTACTTTATATTTTCCTATTCACAGATTCGGTTTATGTGTATATGTGTACATATATATTTATGTATTTTACATATACATATTTATATAATTTTCCATCCTCTTTCATTTAAATTATATGGTGAGGTTTTTTAATAAACTTAATTTTTTAGAGCAGTTTCAGGTTCACAGAAAAATTGAGTAAAAGGTCTAAAAATTTCCTATACACCCCATATGGTAAGTTTTTCTTGTGACGCAATGTTGTTTTTAAAACCTCGTCTTGTTGATAAATTAATATTGCATTATACAGTAATACCACATTGTGCCTTACTGATAAGTAAACTGGGACACTTGGGTCTTTTCTGAAAGTTAATATGATCCACAGTGCTGAAAGGAGCATCTTTCCACATAAAACTTTATGTCTGTCTCTAGTGTTTTCTGAAATCATGGAGAAATCAATTAGAACTGTGGCTCAGGTTTGTTAGGCTTTAGAAACCATTGCTACCTTAGCCCAGGACTTAGCAAGTTCTAAGATTCCCATTAAATAAGGCAAATGGCTTCTGCTTGAATAAGATGCTTCCCATGACAAGGTACTCACTACTCATCAAGTTGGATCCTTCCACATTTGAGCATTACAAATGTTCTAAAATTCTTCCATACAGCAGCCCAGAATCTGCCTCTATATCATGTCTATATAAGGCGTACACACTGAACTAGCTAATTCTTTTTCCACAGGTTCAGACCATTCTCTACTCTCCTATACCCGAGTGAATTCTCAGTCACTTGAGTTACCTGCTATGGCCTGGCTGTTTGGTCCCACCCCATCGTGGGTCTGTCGCTTTGTTACCCTCAGGACACATTCATCCTTCTTCAAGAGCAGCCTCTCAGAGAAGACCTCATTCTTTCTCCAGTTCACAAACATTTAGGATGAGGTCCCTTAATCTTTCTATAACTGACACAGTGTTGACACACTACAGTCACTCCCCAGGAACTTATCCCACCAGGGCTCAGCTCAGCCACCACCTTCACATTAAATGGTTCCTGGTTCTTGCCTCTGTTCCATTGTTCATTGTCTGTATGACTTGGAGCACATGTCTGAACCTTTTTGGACCACCCGGCTGGTAGGACGGATGAAGATAACAATGCCTGTGGAAAACTCACACCGGAACCTAGGCTGGCCTTGATGTTGATGCATCATCTAGACTGTCTGATAATGAATTCTCTACCTAGATAAGAGCAGAGCAATATGGAGGAAGTGTGTGGCTCAGTGGCCACTTTGAGGTCCTACAGAGGCAAACTCTCTGGCCTCAGGGAACCTGTGGGGCTAGAGCTCTGGGTAAAAGACCGTATGGTTTCCAAAGTGCTCAAAAGTGACTGCACGGTAGAGAAAGGCGTGATGAAGAGATGATGACCCAGGTACCTTAGGACCTGCATACCTGCTGATCCCTGTTGGGGGAATTGGCACAAGGTCAAGTCTGTCCAGTAAGTGGGCAAGCTCCAGGCGTGGCTGGTCCAGATTACCCGCTCAGCTTTGCTCCTGAAAAGTCACATCCACAGCCTTTTCAAAAGAGAGGTCTCAGGTCTGGGATCTCAAGATCTGGGAATAGCAGCTTTGGAAATTAAACAATTGAAAGTTTCAAAACAAAGAGCTAAGAAAATAGGTTTTTGTTTAGCATTCCAAAGTAAATAGCATTTTTGCATACTGCTGCAATTTGGTCAGAAATGAACTTGTTTGTAAAGTTTGATTAAAATGTAATTGGAAAGGAGGAATTGAAAGCATGGTGAGGAACATGCTGGAGCCTCTGATAATGGGCTGGGGGTTTCTACCAATTGCAGTTCCAATCCAGCCTCAGCGCCAGCAGTTGTGAAAGAGAGCTTGGACAGACAGCTAGGAGACTGGAGCTCCCCTACTCTCTGGACAGTCATCAGGACCACAGGTTAGGTGACATCAGGGACACGCCGTGTCGGGAGGGAGGACAGCTGCTTCAACTTCATTAACTCTGAGCCCCTGGATGGAGCTCCTGAGACATCAGTGAACAAAGGTGTTGAAATGCCTTTTAAACGTTGCTCCAACATTGATTCTCATTTTTCCTCCCTGCTGTTTTTGCAGTTACTGCTGCTTCTGAGATGACTGTTTTGTTACTGTCTGTGCTCCACTTAGGCAACCGAAGTCCAGGAAATGATGTGCATTGCATATTTCAATGCTCCCCCAACCATGACCCACATACCTTGCTTCTGGTCAGAGGTCCTACCCTCCCTTCCAGCTGGAGAAACCAATGGAGAACATTTCAAAGGTGTGGAAGCCAAGAGCCAGGCAACCTTGCATCTGCTGTCAGTTCTTCTGCCCACAGCCTCAGCCTCTTGAATCCATCCTCTGCTCTCTATCCCCGGGTACCTCTAATGGTCCAGTTCACATCATCTCCCCAGTATATGGCCGTCTCTGTATACTGCAAGATGTGCTAATCATGTCAAAGGCATTGCTGCATTTCTTCCTAGTAGCCCCATGCTCCTCAGTTCAGAAATTAATAAACTGAGACCGAGATGTGGGTGTGTGCCGTCGACCCCTCATTTGCTCCATGTCCTTGGACAGTTTGCTTCCCACACTGAGCTGCACTTTTTCCATGAGTAAAATGAGGAGTGTAAATTCAATTGCCTTTAAAATCCTGTGTAGTTCCAGTATTTTATACCTTATAGTGTCTCACTGTTAAAAAAAATAAAATACACTACTAGTGGGATGTTTTCAGTGTCATGCAGGGATCTGAGAAAGTTCAAGAATCTTGATCAAATGGACTGCACCTTAAGAGAGTGAGGGCCAACAAAAGATGGTTGAAGGAGGTGGCGTTACCAAGCAGAGAGTAGTGAGGACTTAGGAGAGGAAAGGACATCAGGGAACCCGTGAGGAAAGCTCATCTCACTTTACTGTCCCAGAATGGAGAACAGAGGCAGTCTCAAGAAGTTTCCAGAAGGCAGCTGTCAACTAAATTGACAGAATAATTTTTGAGGTCTGTACTCCTGACTAGGGCACAAGGTTTAGGAATAAAAAGATGTAGATCATAGAGGGCCCTGCCACTTCTAATGCCATTTCCTTGAATGTCCTAAGTCTCAGTCTCCTCATAAGTACAATGGGAATAAAAGTCAACCCACATTGGAGATGGTGGTGAGAATTAAAATAAACAATGTTTGCAAGGTGTTTAGCAAGTGCTTGCTAGTTGTGGGGGTGTAGCTCAGTGGTAGAGCGCATGCTTTGCAAGTGCTAGCATTAGTAACTAGTTGCAGTTATTACCGTTGTTGTTACTGTTAGTGTTGTTACTTATAGCCAAACAAGGTTTGTTTAGTTATTGATGTGTTTGTTTTCACCTTCAATGAAACCTGCACAAGGAGGCTGCAATCTCCTTTGCGGGGGAAGTTGGAGGTTGCCCCCTCCCTCCAAAGCTTTTCCATAGCATCAAACACAGCAGTGTAACAGAACACTCTTCTGCAGCAGACCTTGTAGCCCAAGCCAGATCCACTTTGAGTCTAAGTTCACTTTATTCACTCAAACAATTTACTTGTTTCTCGAAATTTATTTCTTGAAGAGTTCTCACTGCCCTGTGCCAGGGCAGTGAGGTGGCCTATGGCTTCATTTTTCTTTTTCCTTTCATTTGCTTTGATGTGTTTTGTTTTATTTTCATGGTACTGTGGATTAAACACAGGATCCCTGCACTGAGCTACATGCCCAGCACTTTTTATTTTTCATTTTGAGACATGGTCTCCATAAGTCACTAATTTGCCCAGGCTGAGCTGGAAATTGTGATCCTCCTGCCTCAACTTCCCAGGGTGTTGGAATTACAGACATCATTACCCAGCCTGGCTATGGTCTCCCCTTCTTAAAAGTGTGACATGGAAATAAAATAACCACCCCTGAAAAGCATGAGAAAATCAACTACATGCAGCCAGAACATGTCCAAAGCGCCTGAAGACAGAGGCACTAGAAGAGCAGCATGGGCAACCAAGGATGCTTGTTAAGTCAGGCACCATGCAGGACCCGAGTAGGGCTGGGGCGAGACGGAGAATCTCTGATGTACTCAGAGGAGCAATCACCCCTGGAAAGCAGAAGAAAGCAGCCAAGTGAATTTACACGCTACAAATTATGCTCAGAACTCATCTCCTTAATTCTGACATTGAAAATCAAATCTCCTTTTCCGGTTTATCCAAAAGCCTTCAGATAACAGCCTTTTTTCCCTCGAGTACTAATGAAGATGAAAACTTGCTGGGTTTTCACCTACCAAAGGCCACAGTCTCTACTCCTCAGGAACCCCACAGTTCATATTCTTTTAAATATCTTTAGAAAACAAAGTTCATTGTGTTGGCAGGTGATGATGGAAACTTGACAGGTGAGTAAAAGCTCTTTTTGCCTAGGGCATTCCTATTAATGTACTTATATATCCAAGTTCTTGAAAAAAGTCTCTCTTCTGGCCTTTTTTTAAAAAAATGTTATATAGTAGAAGTAGCAATATCATGCAGGTTTTATTTTATTTGAAGCCAGTTTGTTTACTGAGCAAAGATCTAAGTTTGGGGATCCATGGATACCATGAATAGAAATATGCTTCAGTTTTTCACTTTTAAAGTCTTCATTAAGAACCCAAGCTTCACAACCAGGCCAGTGGCTCTCAGTCACAGCTACCCATCAGAATTACCAGGCAGCATGAAATGATACCAGCAGCCGACTCCACCCAGGGCAACTAAACTGGAGTCTCTAGAAAGTGACACAGTATAAATAAATCATGCAAACCCTGGCTTTGTAGGTACTGACTGTCTCACGAGGACAGGTGCTCATCCTCTCTGGGCCTTACCTTCAATAGTCATGGGATGGGAGAAACAGTATGCACTCTTATGGGACAGTTGCAAAGAGTTTATAAGTGGGTTTGTGTAAAATGCCTAGTTAGAGTGTGCCCGGTGTTCTTGAGAACCCTTGAGTGGCATTGGACTGTGGACAACTCTCCAACATCCTTGCAAAGAGGCATATTCTTGCACCAGTACCTGTGGGGAACAGGGGTCATGCACCCAGGCCCATCAGCCCCGTTCATAATAATAGTACCTACCCCAAATGTTATCTTGACAATTTACTGATACAAGTTATGCATGGCTGATGCATAATGCATGGCAGTACACTTCAATGCATAGCAGTCCTCATTATTGTAAAATATGATACTTAACATAAAGGAACTACTCTGTAAAATAGGGCTTCATCCTTAGTGAAAGAGGTGGCAGATTAAGGCACCTGCCAAAGATCATCAACCAGTCAGCAGAACACTCAAGTTTGGATCTCAGGTTGTCTTGTTCCAAAGTCTGCATCAGTTGTTCATCAGTGTTTCCAGAAGCTTGCTGGAAAAAGAATGCTGAAGTCCTCAGCTTGGCATTCAAGACTTTAAAATTGGGTTCCCACCAGTCTTCCCTGATCTTATCTCCATGAGCATCCTCAAGAGTACAGCGTGCATTCTTACCTTTGGGCCACAAAGCACACTCCTCCAGGCCCTGGGCCAGAACCTGCCCCTTCACCTGCCCTCAAGAAGGGCCCCTCACTCTGTCACAGCCCTGTACCATTTGATTCCTGTTCCCTAGCATCTGATAGTTCTTAGCCTATCTAATGTTATTGAGTTTTGCTTACCAAGTATACCTGTCCCACTGGACCATGGAGTCTTCTGGAGTTGGAATTCATCCTCATTGCCTCTATCCTCGCTATAATTTAATCTAATGCCTTCCATTTTTAAATGGAGTGGGGTGAGGGAGATTTGTCACAGATAAACCCATTTGACGTCACAGACTCCCTAAACATTATTAATTGTCAACGAGTTTGGCTGTGAAGTGTTTTGCAAAGTGTCTGGGATGACTCTTTGACAGCCAGTCATCTTGGAAACTCACAGCGGCAGATGGGTGTGGTTGGCAGCATATGGCTCGAAGTGGAGGTTCGGTGTTTATGTATTTTTACAAATTATGCTTTATATTTATGCGAAAAGAAGTGAAAATTTAAAATTAAGTTGTGCATTTGGAGAGCTGTGTTAATGCTTTTCAATAAGAAACTAATTTAAGTTGTAGAACGGGCTCTGGAGAGAAAGCAAGGAGCTGAGTTAGTCCCATCTCTGCCACCACCTGGAAGTGAATCCCTGAGAGTGGGCACCTCTCTCAAGGTCTCTGTTTTCTCAGCTGTCAAGTGAGGAAGGTGAACTATCTCTGCTTTAGGTCCAACATGCCAGGCACCATAGAATGCCAACTCAATGGCATCTGTTGATGCTGGTATCTGTCCTCTAGGACTATCCAAATTGAAAAAAACTTTGAGTGTCTTTGCCCCACAATGATTTCTGTTAGTGACCAGAAGCTGGACCAAAATGACAGTGTCCTATGTTTTCAGGATTCCTTTGGCTAATGTACAGATGTAAACTGTCTTTGCAATAACAAAAACACTCTTCCTTAAAACTGGGGCTTTGGGAAATTAGATCAGATTCTTCACTTTGCAGAAATACATCCAGGCTTAACTTTTAATCCCATGGTAAATCGTATATGTTGGTTCTTAAGGATAGATCCATCCAACTGCCTTGTTTTTTGGCTGGAGAGAGTACAGTCCTGAGTGGGGATATGATGTCTCCATGCCCATAAAGTGAGCAGAGCTGGGTTAAGAGGTCTGTTCTCTTGGTTCTAAAAATCACCTTCCTTCACACATGCTGTGCTGTAGCATTTAATGGGAACACAGCTGGGGCTGCATAGAGGTTCTGAATCTACCAGGAGAGGGAGGATGAATATCTGCAGCCACCTGCATTGCAAGCCCCCATCTCCTGGGGCCAGAAGGCTGAGCTGAAGGGGCTTAGGAGAATGTCTCGTCCTGTGTGCCCCATCCTTTCAGGAGTGTGTGATGAGCTGGACAGTAAAATCTGCCAAGAACAAAATAAATCTCTCTAAAGGTCATCTTGACTCAATGGAGGTAACTTACACTTTACTTTTCTAAATTTAAACAAACATACATCAGAAAAAAGTGGTAGAAGATCTCCACGCATGATGATGAATGAAGTTGTCTACTGGCTGCTTCTCTGGATGCTCTGAGAGCAGAGTGCTGCTCTTCTCTGTCCTCAAAAGATACTAATTTTTATAGGGTAAATATCTGTATCTCCCCAACACTTATATTTTGAAATCTTAACTCCTGATGTGATAGTATTTGGAGGTGGGGCCTTTGGCAAGCGATAAGAATTGGGTGAATTTATAAGGGTGGGGTCTCATGATGGGATTAATACCCTGACAAAAAGAGGAGGGGACACGGACTCTTACTCTCTGCTTCTGTCACATAAAGGTACAGTGATCTGTACACCAGGATCAGACACTGGACCTTCCCATATCTCAACCTTAGACTTAAGGGCTTCCAGAAGTATAAAAACTATATGATGTTTAAGCCACCCAAGCTATGGTATTTTTGTTGTAGCATCACAGGTGGACTGAGACACTAGTCTTGCCCAAACTCTTCATTTCATAAATGAATAGACTGAAGCCACAGAGAGTAATTTCTTAGCCACAAAGACCCAAAATACTCTACCAAACCATAATCATCTTCTTCATCTTTCTGTCCCATATTCATTCCTATGCCACAGGTGCATTAAGTGAACTCAAGAGCCACCCCACACATTTCCACTGCCCTAGGATGCTCACAGTCAGGGGAACTTAAAAGAATTCCTGTTTTGAAAAAACTGAAAATGAAAAGTGCCGTCATTTTCTTTAAATACATTCTTTTGAATAAAACATCTATTCTTGATGCCAGCAGCAAGCTTTGAAACATGTTCAAGATGACATGATTGATAACAAGAAGGCTTTTTCAAGATGTTTCTAATTTCATCTTCCCGGCTAAAGAATTCAAACCCTCTAACATGATGTATGGCTTAATAAGAAGGTGTGCTTGAGCCAAAGCTATTTATTTATGCTTCCATTTTTGACAGGTGAATATTAACTACTCAGAAAATTATAAAGCCAATTAGTAAAAGCTGAATAATGCCCAGATGAGAAGGTGATCACAGAAACATGAGTTGATTCACATCTAAGCAACAGAGCAGTGGACACGTGCTGCATTCCTCCGAGAAGCCTTAGCCGGGCCAGGGCAGAGGCCTCTCTTCCTCCCAAATGTCCCAGAATTCTACTTGCTCAAGTCCAGTCCCAGAGCAGATTCTGAAATCCCCAAAGGAGAGTGGCACTTACTGGTGAATTCCTTCCATGTGGGACTTGCCAGTCCTACTGGCTGTCTTCACACAAAGACAGATGGGGAAGAAAAGGGAGAAGCTGAGCACCAAAGAAGGACCCTATACTTGTCACATTTCCCATCATGGAGACATAATACTTGATACCCACAATTTAAAGTAAGAATGGCTTAATTCAGTTCATAGTTTCAGGAGATTCAGTCCATGGTAAGCTGGTTCCAAGCCAGAAACCCCGTGGCAGAAGGGTATGGCAGAGCAAAACTGCATAGTTTACGATGGCCAGGAAGCAGGCCGAGCAACAATGCTAGAGACGAATGGGCGAGAGAGGATGTATAGTACCCAAGGTCACACATTCATGACCCACCCAGGCACACCTAGTAGGGAGCTTTACTAACCTGCTAAGCATTTCTTAATCTAGTGACATTTATATGTTAGTTTAATACCCACTCTATTCCCTACTACTTATGGAGGGAAGACTGCTGTGTGGGAATGGGAATAACAAACCTATCTCCCACCCCACATCCCCACTTCGCTTCAGTCTTATCTTACTCTTCAGGGTAAAGTTGTTCTTGGGAACTGAATGAAGCCCCAAATAAAAGCCAGTTTGGAAACATGTCATAATTCAAAAGTACTTATTGAGCAGCTATGTGTTCAGGCAAAGTCTTCACTTTCACAGGGCTTCTAGGCCAGAGGGCTATGCAATAGGACCTTGCTGGGGACTTAGAAGGAGCTCAAACCCTGAAACTGTGTTGGATTCACTGTCCCTGAATATGCTTACTACTGAAGCTGAGAAAGGGAAGTTGAGGGACTGACAGCAGCTTCCAAGATTAACAAGAGGTTAATTTATCCGGCGCATGCTGCAAATGTTGTGTTATGCTTCTAGAAGCGAACAACAAACAACTTGAGATTTCACTTGGAGGCTGTAAATTATTCTTTCTCCTAGCACTCTGGGCACCAATCTGTCACCTTGCATTTTTTAGCCCACTGCTAATTTTTAATAATTTCTTGACAACTGCTTGCTCCATATTAAAATAACACTACTACTGTGCAATTCAAAAAAGCAATGAATGGCCTTGAAGGTATAAAAGAAAGATTTCCCATCATTCTATGCCCCTCATCTTGTGTATTTAGCCAAAGATCAGAACTACTTAAAAATTAACCTGTAAGGTTTTTCCATTACAAATAGATTTCAAAAGAAAAGGCCCCTTTTCAACAAAAACCACCAATTTTAATTGAAAACTTAGCATTTCAGCATTTCATCTGTCCTCTGGCTCCCCTTACATCATTTCTGGGTCTCAGCAAAGTATGTATATGAGCTTTGCATGAAGAGTCCCCTGTCCACCTTTTGAAGACTCTCCCAAGAAGAAACAGATCATGTCTAGGGCTGTAAAACCCTAGCATGTCTGAGCTGGGAAGCGTCTTGGGAGTATTCACATCCTAATCCTTCATGTTCTCATTATCCAGAGGAGGAGACTATCTTGGTCTACACAAGAGTCCTGTTATGATGGGACAGGAACCATGTTCTCTCAACCATTAGATAGTTTCCACTGACTCACAGTTTCTCTGTGTTTGAGTTTATTCACCTCCTGGGCCCAATTATCACTCTAGCATTGAATATCCTAAATAAACGTCAAAATATCCAGGAACTCTTCTGGAATTCAACCACATATGTGCAACAAATCATATGATCTACTCTGGAGAAAATGTCCATATGTGTGATCATATATTACACACTGTTAACCCCACCAGACTAAGATCTTTCATGCTTTTGATAAACTGTTCTTCCAGAATAAAGTATACAGAATTTAAATTTCTCCCCAATGCACAAGTAGAGAGTCTGCAAAGTTACAAACTATTTTTCATGACCAAATTGATTAGCCTGTAACAAAATGCAAGAGATGCATGAGGCCCAAGCATTCTGTTTCAGCCCAAAGAATCCATTGTTAGGTTTAACACAAACATTGCTCTTCATTACTCAACCAGACCTTCTTAGAGAGGGATTTCATTGTAATATGATTTGGGCGAACCTGCACAATATTAAAACTATAAACTATCCAGAAGTACACATGCTGCAGGCATGGGAGGTAAGTTGAGCACTCTGAAAAGTTATTATCACGCTCCAAATTTAGTGTCATAATGTCTAACTGCAACTCATAATGTTAACTCTCAGAGTATTTAGGCATCTTTTATTTCTTGTCAAGAAAATAAATCTGTCTTCTGTCATGTTGGACCGTCTGAGTGTATATCTTATTGCAAAGACAGCAAAAATATGTAATTTTATATGCTCCTGTACCCATCATTTTGGTATGAAAGGACTTCAGACTCAAATTAATACATTTGCTCAGAATGTTGTTTTTGAAAAGTACAGCTGAGCAGCAAATGAAGGACATAACAGGATGCATGCAACTTGTCTTGCTATTCTTTTTTCAGCATTTTCAGTAACACTGAAAGAAGGAAAAAGAGTAGATATTTATCATTCTAAGTCACTTCCTGAAGTCTGAACAATTCTTTCTTTCATCATTGTAATTTGGTAATCAGGTCTATAAATGCAAAATGATCTGTTAGTGGGAAATGGGACATTTTTTATTTGTCCTGGAATTTGCAAAGAAATACACCACCTGGAATCCTCTCTGAGACAGCACTGCTCAAGAATCTTTCAGAATTTCCAAGTTCACAGCACTATGCAAGCATTCTGGGTATGAATTTTCATGATGTATTTACAACCTTGACCCCACAGGGAGCAAGGGAAGAGAGTGGTCAACCTACTCTGCTGCCATGTTGCCCTGGGTGGTTCCCAAGAACTCTCCTTTATATCATGTAGCGCAAACCACAGAGTCAAAAACTTGGGGAGAGCAAATCCCAAGCCACCCCAAACCCAGCCCAGAGAAGCAAGGCAGAGAATGCACTATCAAAATATTGTATTGTTTAAAAACAGACAAAAACAGCCTATAAAACATATTCCACTTGGACACTTGGTCACAAGTGGGGTCCACTTGGACCCCAAACCCACAAAAAACACTGTTCAAAATCCCAAACAACCAGAAATGAAACCAAGACTACAGTTCTTAAACAGACACAATAGCAGAAGAAACAGCAAGTCTCTCTCAGGGGGTCTATTTTAATCAGAAAACACATCTCCCAAGGGGGTAAGATAACTGAAAAAGGGTCAGGAGCTCTGGAATCTTCTTAAAACAGCACTGCTCAAGAATCTTTCAAAATTCCTCACCAGATGCCTGGGAAGAGGCTTCTGAACTGGAGTGGAAGGATTTGTGTGTATTTTCATCTCAACTAACCCCCTGTGGCAGGCTGAGCAAGCTGAACTCTGGGAATGAAGCCACTTGTCCCAAGCCAGGAAGCTACAAAGTGCCTGGGATAGGGCTGAAAATCAGGACTGTTGAAACGCCAAACCCAAGCTCTTATCTCCTAGGCAAACTTCAGAGAAGATTCTAGATATTTCCTAGAGCAGGCCAACCCAGATCACTATAGAATATTCCAGAGATCCTGGGAACATGCCTGACCTTTGAAATGACCACTATAACAGAAAGTGTCAGGCTGATCAGAAAAACAAACATCCACTGTTCTGTAAAGAACATAAATTTTTAAAATTTTTCTTAAAAAGAACAAAAATGGAGATAGAAGGACCAAGCATGGCATGTGTTTATTTTTGAGGCGCCTCCAAAGTCCTGGCTCAACCTTAGAAAAGATTTTTTCTTGTTCAGAACAAGGAGCGTTCAAACAGAACATCTTTCTCAGTCATGAACTTGACAATACTGGCCTCATCCTTGATGTTTCAGGTTTTCCCTGTCTGGCCGCCACCCCTCCCCCCCAAGCCTCATTTATACACCTTCTCTACACAATAGAACATCTCAATAAGTTCAGGCTTCGCATTGTCAATCACTGGCCCCTCTGCTGACGTGGTCCACATTCCCTTTTTCACACTGAGAGCCTCCAAACCATCTTTACAGACCAGCTCAAATTCCTTCCCTCCACTAGCCCCACCCCAAGCAGGCACTCATTCCTATGTTACTGACAGACAGCTTGCTTGCCTCTTTCCCCTTCTCTCTTGGGTGATCAGCAAATAGCACTGACTTTGGCTCCTGTCCCCTCTACCTAGCACCACACTAACTACAAATGAATTCCAACCAGTGGGTAGTTAACAAGCGGGACCAGCTCACCTGATTTGCACTCATAAACCCATCTTGCTGTTTTCCAGAGGGAAAAGCCACCTGGCATACCACAGGCTGCCCAGACTCCCTGGAAGCCCCAGGCTGGAAGGGGGAAAAATCCCTCTCTTCTGAGCTGGAAAGCATGTGGTCCTAACTAATCAGGTCATCCTTGAAGCAAAGATTACATGATTTTATTTTTAAAAAGAAAAATACCCAAAGAAGAAAGAATCCAGAAGCTCATATAGGGACATCTGGGCTGAGACATCACTAAAGTCAGTGGTATTTAAAAAAATAGGAATACTTTCCAGATTCTCAAGGGGCAACCGAGGCTTGCTGGTATCTAACTGTTTGCACCGCCTCTCCCTGGAGATTTAAATGCTCATGCCTGCCTCCCTGTGTCTCTCTGCTCTCACCAAATTGAAGATAATCCTCTGGCGCCCTGGCTGTAGGGCCAGATGGTGAGCGTCTCTGGAGCAAGAGATATTCCTTTGCCTCCTAAGATCAGGAATGCAGGGGTCTGGCTCTCCTCCATGGAGAATCCACCAGTGAGAGGAAACAACACCCCCACCTTCCAACAAGTACATGCAGAGAGCTACCGAGGCCCCAAGACAATCCAAGTCTGTCCAAATGTCTCCAATTAAATCATCCTGAGGAAACTCCAGGGAGCTCTGACAGGGACACAAGACACAATCAGAGGCCACCTCCAAGTAAACATCTGTGACCTATAATTAACATTCCATTGTTTGTCAATGACTTTCTCATACACTCTGCCTCTTCTTTTGTTGTCCCTACTGTGTGGTAAAAGGTAGGTGACTGGTCCCTCCCTCTGTCACATAAGGAACCTGAGTTCCACACTACCAGTCTCCACTGACCAGATGTCCTGTTTTCTAACGTGACTCTCCCTGTGGGATCTGAAGCACTACCAATGTCACATCCTTCATTCCTGGCTCCATCTTACCCAGTCCAGAACTGCAGCTAAGTAGGAACTCAGTAAATATTTTGTTTTACTGAGCTCAATTTAATTTTGTTCCTGCAGTGAAAATTGGAATTGGTAGTGATGCATTTTAGGGGGACACAGGATAAGACATTCAGATCATTCTGGGTGCCCCACTTAGGACTTAGCACAGACACTTGTCAATCTCATTAGTGGAACCAACTGTACTTGTTCAACCCCAGAATCTGTGCCTCATACCCCACTGATGGCACAGTGGCCAAGGCAAGAGCAGGTTTTAAACCCAGGCTATCTGACCTCAAAGCAGCCTCCATCACCTCCCAGAGGGTTTGAGCTTCATCCTGCACCCCAACTTCATTCACTGTAGTGCTTATACAAATATTACAGAGTTCTCAAATGTAAAGCACTTTTTTCTCAAAGTTCTATCTGAAAAGAAGGCAGAGTCAATTTGCTCTCTTGATAATGTATGAGGGTAACTTTGACAGTGCTGGATGTTATTGAGCACTTGGATTTTGCTAGTAGGTTAGGGGAAATTTTAGTTTTGTTTCAATGGTAAGAGATCTGTCATACAATAAATTCCAGGTGGGATCTAGGGGGACACTCTACCAGTGTGGTTCCTAGGCAGGAAAAGTAGCCAGAAAATCCCTTACCTTCTCCATAGCTGAACTCTCAGTAGAAAGGGGACATGCTGATCTGAAAAAATCCCCTTGCATCCAGCTTCTCAGTTTCCTGATAATGGTAGCAGCACTGGCTAATCCAGATAAATGGCCTCATCAGAGTGGTGTGGAGGAACACACACCTAGAAGCACAATCAGTTCAGGTGAATGCTCATCACCACCAAAGCCAGCATCTGCTACCCTGTGGCTCCCAGCTCTTGAAGGCTAAGGCCAGCTCCCCACGGACAGGGCTGAAGGGTGGTACTTGGGTCACTCTGAGACTGACTGAATTCTTGTCTCTATCAACACTTCCTGGAATGACCTGGCTATTGACAAGTGTGAACCACTAGCATTCACAGATGGTGGCCAAGCCTCTGCAACGGACCATCCTCTCTAAAGGGTGGCTGGGGTCCTGCTAAGGAGAGAAGGTCACTCATTGGTCGATGGGGGTACTTCCATCTGTTAGAGCAGCAGGCACCATCCATGGAGGCGCTGTGGAGCAGACAAGACCAAAGTGGGACAGAGGCTGGAGAAGATTTGGATAAATGCAGACAAGAGGAAAGCCCAAATCACTGGCTGCTTGAAATCACACCATGGAAATTAGCAAACACTATAAATCAGAATTGTTTGTTTTGGTTGGGCTTTTTGAGACAGGGTGCTTGTACTTTAAGCTGGTCTTAAACTCACTTTGTAGCTCAGACTGGCCTCGAATTCACAGTGATCCTCCTGCCTTAGTTTCCCAAGTGCTGGGATTACAGGTGTGCACCACTGCACCTGGCTACAACTTTAATTTTTCAACCAGTTTATCAGAATATGGCTGTATACAAGTGTCCCTTGTTATTATACAGAGCTACCAAAGAGTTTACGCACGAGGATAACCTGGTCGTATTTATACTTTTAAAGGGGTCACTCTGGGGCCAGTGCAGAAAGAAGAGTCACAGCAAGGATGCTCCTGATGTCACACAGGCAAGGGCTAGAGACAGCCATGTTTGCAGAGTGATGTGGAAAGGAGAAATGGGAACAGATTCCCAACAAGAGGTGGCCCTGCTGAGATGTGGGGCCCTGGAGAAGGAGATGAGAACAGCCCGGGCCAGGTGAGCTTGCAGTGATGTAAGCCTTCCCCAACATGAGTGAATCTCTACCTTTCTTCACTTCCTCTCTCACTTCCCTAAGAAGGAAAGAAAATACCTGGTACTACTTCTAGGAAACTCTTTTGGTGTATGCTGGCCAGAGCAGGGAGACATTGGTACCCCTAAAGGGAGCAATGCCTCTGTTCATCTTTCTCTGCCACCTGTTCTGCTATGATTTAAATGTGTCCCCAAGAAGCTCATCTGTGGGCAATTTAACCCCCAACTCACTGGATGGTATTAGAGATAGAGCCTTTGGAATGTGATCAGGTTAGGAGGCCTATGATGGAATTAGAGGTTTTATAAGATGACAGAGATGAGATGGCATGCCCTTGTCTCCTTAACATGTGATGTCTTTGGCCATGGGATGACCCAACCAAAAGGCCCTGACCAGATGCTAGCACCTTGCTCATGGTCTCCCCAACCTCCAGCATTGTCAGAAATAAATTTCATGTCTTTATAAATCAATCACCCACTCTGTGGTATTCTGTTGAAACAGCAAAATATAGATTCATACACCTTCTTGCAGCCGGATGTGGTGACACACATCTGTAATCCCGGCACTAGGGAGACTGAGGCAGAAGGATTGCTATGAGTTCAACCTGGGCTACAACCTGAGTTCATGATCATCCCGAACTGCATAGTGAAAACCTGTCTTGAAAAGGCAAAAATAAATAAATAAACTACCTCCTTCCTTCTTCCCCTTCCCCTTGCTCCTTTTTCTCTGCTTCACTCGAAAGGAAGCCCTCATAAATCTCAGGCATAAATATTCATGTGATCCAGGCAGCAGCAGGCAGCTGCCTCAGCACTGCTGGTCCAGTCACCATCATCAGCACCTCTGCCTGGAACCCTGAACCCCATAGTCACAGATGCTTGGAGCTTATGATTAGCACCTGCCACTGGATCTTCGCCAGAGACTCCTAGCTGCTCCTCTCCCTGTGTTGTATGCCATGGCCTATAAAATATGGAGAAGTTTAGGGAAAAAGAGTGGGCCAGCTGTAAAGAGCCCTGGACTCAGAATAAGATGAACCTGAAGAGAAGAAAAGGATTGACCCTCTCTAGGTAACCTCTTGGAACCTTGGTTTCCTCATCCTGAAAATGGAGCTGCACAGTGAGGACCCACACACAGCCTCCCCCAGAGCCCTCCTACTCTGTGTAGCTGCTAAGGAAGGAAGAAGGTGGATTCTGGAGACAAGCCTGGGGTCTGCTTGGCTCTGTCCTGCTGGCCCTGAGCCTTGTACCTCAAATTATTTACTTAATCTCTCTGCATGGCAATCTCTACCTTTACAATTTTTGTCCTGGACTAGGTAATTGGCCTCTATGCCTCAGTGGCTCTATCTGTGAGGTTGTCTACTCATTGAAGAATTCAGGTAAGACCTTGTCTCTCATGAAAGTGTTATAAGAAACCTTGAAATCACACAAATGCAAGGTGGCAAAAAAATCTCTTGGGAGGAAGAGTCTGTAAAACACAGGAGACACTCTTCACTGCAGTTTTGAGCCCAGATGCTAGCAGACTGCCCAGACTGCTGGTGTTCCTGGTGTTGGGTCCTGAATCCCTCTGCTGACTCCCTGCTGTGTTCCAAGCACAGTGCCAGCCTCTGGATGCAGGAAACATGCATGAATGCAAGTCCTGACACGGTGGGTCACACACTCCATGTCCTCATTGATCACAAGATGGACAAAGGACAGTCCCCAAGGCCCTGGTGCACAGAGAAGGGCAATAATCTCAGAGAAAGCTGGAGGGATGCTGGAGCTATCAGTGCACAAACTGGAAGCACAAGGCCTAGGACAAGCAGCAGAGTAGCACCCTGGCTTGAGATGCTGAGATGAGAAGTTGGGTGTGAGTGATTACTGGGGAGATGAGCTCAAGAAACCACTAAGGGAGGGGAGAGAAAGAATGAAAGTATTAACAAATGGGTCCCTGCATGGGCTCCTGAAGCACACTCCCTCTGGGGACTCCCTGGGAGACTGCATAGAGCACACTTCATGCCAGCAAGGCCCTGGAAGCTGGCTATTATTCTGTAGTTCCTGCTGCTCATTGGTTTGCAGTGTCTCTGGAAATGTTCTACCATAGCTGTCCTACGCCACCGGCAAGTATAGCATCTTTCCGGGTCCAAGGCAGGGGCTCAGGCAGAGATATGTGGATTCTTTCACATCTGAAGGCATTTAAAAGACTGCAATTGCCTGTCACAGTTGTAGGTGCCTCAAAATAGATTAAGAGAATCTGTGTGGAGCATTGACAATAGTTGTATCTTGTAGACAGCAAGTGTGCCACGTACTGTACCCCAGGATGAAAGGGTAAATGAGAAGAAAACACGTTAGAGATTCTAAAAAGCTTTTTATAATGTATCAACAAATTTGGAACTTACCCTGGAAGTAACTGGGAGCCATGGAGGGGTTCAAGGGAGGGAGAGAACAGAACAGGCAGAACAGAACATTTCCACATCTCCCCTTACCCTGTCTGAATGTGAATGGAGGGTTCTCAGGGCCCTCCCTCCTGGCTCCCATGTGTCTGACTTGGTCCCATCTTTTCATAGTAGGAGGACATCTACACAACCCTAGGCCCATACTGGGTTCATCAAGCAACAAGTTGCTTGTTCCAAGCCTCTTGTAATGATGTTCATGCAGCCAGGTTGTGTCTCAGTTTCCCTGCCCAGATTCTAGTTCCTTAGTAGTTTATAGAAGAGCCCTTCCCTGATCCTCAGTCCCAACGCTGATCCCAGTGACTGGCCTGGCTCTTCCCATATCTGCTCTCCAAGGAGCTGGGTCCTTCTGGGAAGATGAATGACCCCTTCCTCATCCCTGTCCCTGCCCCAGGGCTTGCCACATCCCTAGTCCCCATTGCTCGCTGACAGGAGTGCACTGACATCTGCATTTTGAGGGAAGAGTCAAGAATTTCACCAGCATCATCTTCCCTGACTGCTTTTCAAAAGGAAGGAGGTGGCCCCAGTACACAGGAGAACCTGAGATGCAGAGAGGAGAGGTGGCTTCTCCAAGGGCCATGGGTATGCCTAAGGTCCTAACTCAATCCCAGGTACCTTTCCAACCCCAACAGAAAGTATAGCTGTAATCCCCCATTTCGGTGAATATCTAAAGGCAAGGAGCACGGGCTCCATTTTTGGTTCCCAGCCATGAGGCCATCTCATGTGTCATGGGCTGTTTGAGCTTTGTAAGCTGTTTCAGCTCCTTTTCACATGTGGTCACAGACCATGCTGAGTGGACAGCCAGAATGAGAGTGGACTGGCCTGGAAAGGGGTGCAGTAAGGGACTGACCTGATAGAGGACACGATGAGAGAAGCGAGTCCCGCTGCTGCACCCAGGACCCCAGCCTTGACAGCCAAATCAGGGCCTGTGTATCTCCCGGCCTCCCTCCTCCTCCCCTGCTGAAGGGCACAACCCGTGTCCTTCACCTGTGTGCCAAGACCCTCTTGCTGCCCTAGGAAGTCACCTTGCCATGCTTTTCTTTCTTGTCACAGAAGTCCTGCCTTTATTTTTATTCTTTAATAAGGTTACAGCAGGAATGGGGGAGGCGAATTTTGGCCTCAGGCTACATCTGCCCTTCATTTTAAACAGCCCGACTCCCACAAGGCTGGAAAACAAGTCTCGAGCTCCTCTTTTATAGTCTTTGTTAGATCCAAATCCAGAATTATTTTCGCCAACAGATTGTATCGGCCTGGAGCCCATTGGTCTCCAGAAAGGGACCCTCTTGCTTAAAAAGCAGAACTTCCTGACTCACCTCAGCCGCCCCCAACTCTGACTCACACCAGGCCCCTGGGAGCAGCAGGATGTAGGCTACCATCTACGGAAACCTTCTTCTCCCAGAAGCTCCCAGTTTCTGCACTGCTCCAGAAATCTGCTTGTCCACCAAACGGGTATTTGGTTTGGGGTTAGAAAGTGTGTTTTTATTTTCCTCTAACGATGTATACAGGGGGAGGTGGTTGTTGTTGCTGCTTTATTATACTGGGTCATGTACAAAGACTATCTGAGCAAAGATAATCTGGGCTTGTCTGGGAATTCACAGCAAAATAAAAGACAAAATAAGAGAGCCCTGCAACTCCGCCGCACAGAGGGAGTACTTGCTCCCTGCTCCCACTGGCCTGCCCTGTCTGCTGCTGTCATTAATTTACCAGCCTGGGCCCTGACCCCAAGGCCAGACCTACCTGCCTGAGAGGCAGTGCTAAAAACAGCTCCGGTCCCCACAAGGAGCAGTCGAGTGGCTAATTGCTCAGCTCACCCAGATCCTCCCTGCGGACTCCACTCCAGAAGCAAGTAGTGTGGAGAGCAAAGACGCACTTTGATTTGGAGAGGAGAGGAAAAAGAAGGCTGTTTACAGGTGTGGAGACCAAATCGTCCAGGCAACCAAAGGGAAAATGCCTTCCTATGCAAGCTACACTAGCACAGGTGCACCTCGGTTTTCCATGGGGCACACGCAGGGGCAGGAATAGAGTTGGTGGGCGTGGGGAGGGGTGCCCCTGGCTTTCATAATTCAGAAGCTGAATGGGGTATAATTAATCCATCCATGTGCCTGGGTCACAAAGGAACCCTGGTTGGAGCAGTAAGATTTCTTGTTATGAAAGAAAGTTAGCAATGGCTAATGGATTTCCTTAGAGCTTTTGTATATTTTATTTGGGCCAGGATAGGAGGGAGTATGCATTAATTGTGCACATTTGGCTGAATGTTGCAAGATATTCATTCATCTCTGCATTCCTTCAGCCTGCATTTATTATTAATAATAATAGCTACCATTTAGAGCGCTTCCACCGCTTAGCGCGTGCTGCGCCAAGCACTTTATGTATGATGTCTGACTCAGGCCTCACAGCTTCCCTGGAAGACAAACATGACTACCTGCATTTTATTGATAGCAAAACAGTCTCAGGCAGCGATAGTGTCTTGCCCCAGAGCCTGCAGCCTGTCAGCACAGGAATTTAGAGCCAAACCTTTCTGCCTCCAACATCTAAGAGCAAAAAACAAAAAACAAA
>PVJX010028342.1:0-23953 GCA_004027295.1 Dolichotis patagonum | reverse complement strand
TGAATCACACCTGTGAACAAATGGACTTGATAGATGTATACAGAGTGTTCCATCCAACAACATCAGAACACACCTTCTTCTCAGCAGTACATGGGACATTCTCTAAAATAGACCATATACTAGCCCACAGAACATACTGAAGTAAATGCAAAAGAATTGAAATTATCCCATGCATGTTATCGGATCAGAGTGCTGTGAAACTAGAAATTAATGATAAGAAAATTGCAAAAAACCTACAAACACATGGAAACTGAATAATATACTCTTGTGCAATCAGTGGGTAACAGAGGGAACTAAAGAAGAAATTAAACAATAACTACGAGTAAATGAAAATACAGACACAACTTACCAATTTTTGTGGGATGCAATGAAAGAAGTCCTAAGGGGAAAATTTATTGCATTGTGTTCCCACATCAGGAAGACAGAATGAACACAAATAAAAAACCTGATGCTACAATTCACACAGCTAGAAAGAGAAGAGCAAGCCAAGCCCAAAGCCAAAAGAAGGGAGGAAATTATAAAGATCAGAGCAGAAATTAATGCAATAGAGCCTAAGAAAATAGTACGAAGGATCAATGAATCAAAGAGTTGGTTCTTTGAAAGAATAAATAAAATTGATAAGCCCCTGGCCAACCTTATTTAAAAAAGCAAGGAAAAAACTCAAATTCATGCAATAAAAAAATGAAAAAGGTGAAATTATTATAGACTCAGTGGAAATACAGAAGACCATCAAAACCTATTTTGAAAACCTCTATGCTCATAGGTTTGATAACGCTGAAGAAATAGACAGTGTCCTAGACACATTTGAACTACCAAAGCTGGATCAGGAAGATATAAAACTGCTGAATAACCCAGTTTCTATTACTGAAATTGAAAATGTAATTAAGTCCTTGCCTACAAAGAAGAGTCCAGGCCCAGATGGATTTACTGCAGAATTCTACAAGAAATATAAAGAAGACTTAATTCCAACACTCCTGAAACTCTTCAATGAAATTTAAAGTGAAGCAATTCTTCCTAAGTCATTCCTGGAAGCAAATATCATTCTACTACCAAAACCAGATAAAGACTCAACTAAAAAAGAGAACTATAGGCCAATCTCCCTGATGAACATAGATGCAAAAATTCTCAATGAAATATTGGCAAACAGGATGCAGCAAATCATCAAGAAGATTATACACCATGACCAAGTAGGATTCATCCCAGGAATGCAGGGATGGTTCAACATACGCAAAACAATAAGTGTAATCCACCATATCAATAGAGCCCAAAGGAAGAACCACATGATGATCTCTATAGATGCAGAAAAAACTTTTGATAAAGTCCAACACTCATTCATGATAAGAACCTTACAGAGAATTGGAATAGAACGTCTTTATCTCAATATGGTAAAGGCCATCTATGACAAACCAACAGCTAGCATCATATTCAATGGTCAAAAACTAAAAGCCTTTGCCTTAAAATCAGGCACAAGACAAGGATGTCCATTATCACCACTGCTGGAAATACTAGCCAGAGCAATTAGACAAAAGAGAGAAATAAAAGGAATAAAGATAGGAAAAGAAGAAGCTAAATTATCATTATTTGCAGATGACATGATACTTTACATAGAACACCCCCAAAACTCCATTGAAAAACTCCTAGATATAATAAATAAATTCAGCAAGGTAGCCGGATACAAAGTCAATACTCAAAAATCAATAGCATTCCTATACACTAACAGCAAAAATACTGAGAGAGAAATAAGAGAAGCCACACCCTTCACACTAGCATCCAAAAAACATGAAATACTTAGGAATTAATCTCATGACAGAAGTAAAAGAGCTATACAGGGAAAATTATAATACCCTGAAAAAAGGAAATCGAAGAGGACCTCAGAAAATGGAAAGACATCCCCTGTTCATGGATAAGAAGAACAAACATTGTAAAAATGGCCATTCTCCCAAAATTACTATACAGATTCAATGCAATCCCAATGAAAATACCACAGACATACCTCATAGATCTAGAGAAATCACTCCTAAAATTCATCTGGAACCAGAAGAGACCTAGAATAACAAAGGAAATTCTAAGCAACAAAGGCAAGGCAGGAGACATCACAATCCCCAACTTGAAATTATACTACAAAGCTACAGTAATAAAGTCAGTATGGTACTGAAATAGAAACAGACCAGAGGATCAGTGGAATAGATTGGAAGATACAACCACAACCACAAACTCACTCAACCTTCTTATCTTTGATAAAGGGGCCAAACATGCTCGCTGGAAGAATGACAGTCTCTTTAACAAATGGTGCTGGAAAAATTGGCTGTCCATATGCAGAAGACTAAATCTAGACCCATGTCTATCACCATACACTAAACTAAAATCTAAATGGATCAAAGATCTACATATCAAAACAGAAACACTAAATCTGTTGGAAGACAAAGTAGGTAAATATCTCAAAGATATAGGGGTAGGAAGAGAATTCATAAACAAGAATCAAACTACACGGGAAATTCTTCCCAGAATCAATAACTGGGACCACATCTTATTAAAGGGTTTCTGCATGTCAAAAGAGGTTTCCAGCAGAGTGAAAAGAAAACCCACAAATTGGGAAAAAAATCTTCATGGACAGTTCCTCAGACAAAGGACTTCTGTCTCGAACTTAAAAAGAATTAAAAAAATCAGACCCTCGAAATTCAAAAACCCAATCCAAAAATGGGCATCTGACATGAATACACAGTTCTCAGATGAAGAAATACGAATGGCAAATAAATACATGAAGAAATGCTCATCATCATTAGTTATGAGAGAAATGCAAATTAAAACCACACTGAGATTCTCTCTCACTCCAGAAAGAATGGCCAAGATAGAAAACACTACCAACAACAAGTGTTGGAGAGGCTGTGGGGAAAAAGGAACTCTTCTACACTATTGGTGGGAGTGTAGACTGGTGCAACCACTGTGGAGGTCAGTCTGGAGATTCCTCAAAAAGTTTGGTTTGGAAGTCCCATTTGACCCAGCTATTCTGCTTCTAGGCATATTCCCAGAAGAACTGAAAATATCATACCACAGTGATCTATGTGCACCCATGTTTATAGAAGCACAATTTGTAATAGCAAGAACCTAGAAACAACCTAAGTGCCCATCAACTGAGAAATGGATAAGTGTTGTGGCATTTTTATGCAATGGAGTACTACTCAGCTATAAAGAATGATCACATTGAGATATTTATAAATAAATGGACAGGACTTGAGACCATTCTCTTAAGTGAAATAAACCAAACTCACAAGGGTAAATACCATATAGTCTCCCTAGCATGAGAGTTGATAAGAGTACATAAGACATTATGATAAGCATGAGTCCCCATCTCATAGCTTTGAAGCCTTTCAATGTTTTCAATCATCAGTTGGAATGGTTTTATTCTGTTTTGTTTGACTATATCATGCATGATGATAGGAACAGCTGTTTTGAAGAAAACAAAACATTATGACAGATATTGCTGATTTAACAACATCCTTCTTAGGGGTCCTACCATGCTTCTATTCTGCTACTACCATTGGTTCTATCTATCACATTGTGTCTTATTGGGATTTGAATTGTGTGATAGTTTAAACAAAATTTTTCTATCGAAAATGAGATATTATAGTACCCATTGATCATTTTCTGTTGTTCGGTTCAGAAAGCCCTGTAATTCTTTCACTCTATGCATGTCTTTATACTATTTTGTCATGTTTGATATTATTGTATTTGAAACTATTCTCAACTATAGCAGAGTAAGTGATATGGTGATAGCTACTGTTGATATCTGGTTGTCTTAATGTAAAGTACTGTGTTGCCTATGTTGTCCTGCTCTGATCTGCTCTGTACTGCCCTCTTTGTTTTATTCTCTTTAAAATAATAAAAAAGAAATAGCACAGCTGAATTATACATGTGAGCAAATGGACTTAGTGGATGTTTACAGTGTGTTCCACCCAACAAAAATACGTTTTTTTTTCACCTGAACATTGGACATTCTGCAAAATAGATCATATATTAAACCCATAAATCATTCTTAACTAAAAGAAAAGGGAGCAAAATTATCCCATGCATAATATCTGATCATAGCTCACTAAAATTGGAAATCAATGGGAAAAAACCTGCAAAGCCTGCAAAACTACATGGAAATTAAATAACAACCTTCTGAATAACCAGTGTGTTGCAGATGAAATTAAAAAAGAAATATAACAATACCTATAATGCAATGAAAATACAGGTACAACATAACTTAAAGGGTGCAATGAAAGCAGACTTAAGAAGGAAATATATAGCAATAAATAGTCACATCAATAACATTGAATGTACACAAATAAATAACATAATGTTACAATTCTATCTTCTGGAAAAGGGAGATCAAGTCAATCCCAAAGCTCATAGAAGAGAAGAAATTGTAAAGAAAATCTCTACTCACATAGAGAGGAAAACACACAAAAAATGGACAGATTTCTAGGAACATTTGAACTATGAAAGCTCAACCAAGAAGATATAGAAATTTTGAGTAACCCAATATCAGCTACTGAAATTTAAAACATGATTAAAAACTTACCAACAAAGAAATACTAGGTCCTGATGGATTCACAGCTGAATTATATAAAAAAATTTAGAGAAGATTTAACACCAATACTCCTTAAACTCTTCAGTGAAACTGAAAGAAAAGCAGTCCTCCCAAAGTCATTCTTGGAGGCAAGTATCACTCTGATAACCAAAACCAGAGAAAGACCCATCCAAAAAGAGAACTATAGACCAGTCTCACTAATGAATATTGATGCAAGGATTCTCAGTAAAATATTGGCAAATAGAATGCAGCAAATCATCAACAAGATTATACACAATAACCAAGTGGGATTTATTCCAGGAATGCAGGGATGGTTCAACATATGCAAATTAGTAATCACATCAACAGAGCCAAAAATAAAAATCACATGATCATCTCAATAAACACAGAAAAAGCTTTCAATAAAGTCCAACACCTTTCCATGATAAAAACCCTTCAGAAACTCAGAAAGGTGGTATACACCCTGATCTCATAAAGGCCATCTATAACAAACCAATGGCCAACATTATAAAATTGCACAAATACTGAAAGGCTTCACTCTGAAATCAGGAACAAGACAAGGATGTTTACTATCACCAATGCTATTCAATACAGTTCTGGAAAAATTAGCCAGAGCAATCAGAAAAGAGAGAAATAAAAGGACTAAAAATAGGAAAATAAGAGGTTAAATTACTATTATTTGCAGATGATATGATGATCTACATAGAAGACCCCAAAAACTCCATTAAAAGACTACTAGAGGTAATAACTAAATTCAGCAGCATAGCTGGATCCAAAGTCAACACTCAAAAATCAATAGCATTCCTGTGCAAAAACAAAAAACTTCATGACACAGAAATTATGGAAATATCGTCTTTCACAATAGAATCTTAAAAAATGAAATACTTAGGAATCAATGTAAACAGGAATGTAGAAGATATATATGTTGAAAATTGTACTACTCTGCAAAAGGAGATTCAAGAGGATATTAGAAAATGGAAGAACATTCCTTGCTCTTGGTTAGTAGAAGGAACATTTTGAAAATAGCAATACACCTAAAACTGTTATACAGATTTAATGCAATCCCAATCAAAACAACATTAACATATATATTACAGATCTAGAGAAAACATTCCTAAAATTCATATGGAACCAAAAGAAACCTAAAATAGCAAAGGCGATCCTGGGCAACAAAGGCAAAACAAGAGACATCTCAATTCCTGACTTGAAACTGTCCTACAAAGCCACAGTAATAAAATCAGCATGGTACTGGCAAAGAAATAGACCTGAGAATCAATGGATCAGATTAGAAGGTTTAAACCCTACTACAAAGACATTCAGCCACCTTATATGGGACAAAGGGGATAAACATGTTCACTGGAAAAAATATAGTCTCTTTAATAAATTTTGTTGGAAAAATTGGCTTCCCATATGTTGATGACTGAAAATAGACCTACCCCATCTCTGTACATTAAACTAAATTCAAAATGGATCAAGGATCTAAATATTAAAACAGAAACACTAAATCTACTGGTGGATAAGGTAGATAAAAATCTTGGAGACATATGGGTAGGGAGAGAATTCATGAATAAAATGCAAATTGCATGGGAAATACTTCAAAGAATCAACAACTGGGATGTCATATTACTAAAAAGGTTGTTGCACCTCAAAAGAAATCACCAACAAAGTGAAAAGAAAACCCAAAGAATGGGAAAGAATTTTAGCCAACAATCCCTCAGACAAAAGACTTATATCCAGAACATATAAAGAACTGAAAAACATTGGGTCCCCCAAATTCAAAGACCCTCTCCAAAAATGGGCATCTGAGATGACCATACAGTTCTCAGATGAAGATATACAAATGGAAAATTAATATATGAAGAAAAGTTCACCATCACTGGTCATTCAAGAAATGCAAATCAAAACAGCATTGAGATTTCATCTCAATCCGGAAATAATAGCTGCCATCAAGAAAACAACTGGTAACAAATTTTGGCAAGGATGCGGGGAAAAGGAAACACTACTCCACTGTCAGTGGGAGTACAGATTGGTGCAACCACTGTGGAAATCAGTATGTAGATTCCTCAGAAATCTAGGATTGGAAGTTCCATTCAGTGCAAATATTCCCCTCCTGGGTATTTCCCAGAAAATTTGAAATGTCATGTCTCACTGATATATGTGTACCCAGGTTAAAAGCAGCCCAGTTTGTGATAGCTAAATCTTGGAAACAAACAAAATGCCTATCAACCACAGAGTGGACAAAAACTGTGGTATTTGTATGCAAAGGAATACTATTCAGCTATAAAAAATGCTAATCTTGAGGTCTTTATAGGTAAATGGAGGCAACTTTAGAATATCCTCATTAGTGAAGTGAATAAGTCTCACATTAGCAAACATCACATTGTCTCTCTAGTGTAAAAAATAATAAGAACTGACAGAAAATGAGATCCAAAAAGTATAAAAAATATTGCAAAAATGAAAGGGAAGGAAAGTGATCTAAAGGATATAACAGTATATATAGTGCGTAAGGTAGATGACCATATTACTAAATTTCTTTTAGTTCATTGAACAGAAGAGTTTGCACTGACAATGTTTGAATGTCTAACCACTTGTTATGCTTTGATTTTGTAACTTTAACAACTATTGTTAAGATGGCAATATGTAATGTATCAACTAGGAATTTTATGATGTTCATTTTTTAAATTCTGTATTCTACTTCTTTATCTTTTTTCTATTTTGTTTTTTTTAATTTACTTTTGTTTCTTTAAGTAAAAAAAAGAATTTAGTGCACTGCAAACTAAAAAAAAAATTTTAAATCTATGAATCGAAGAGTTGTTTTTTGAAAGTTTAAATAAAATTGACAAATCATTAGCCAACCTTATCAAAAAAAGGAAAGAAAGGACTCAAGTCCATGCAAATAAGAATGAAAAGGGTGAAATCACTACAGACCCTGCAGAAATCCAGAAAATCATGTATACTTGAAAATTTGTATTCTAATAAAATCGAATATACAGAAGAAATGGAAACAATCCAAGATACATATTAATTATCAAAGCTTAATCAAGAAGATATAAAAATCCTAAATAACCCAATATCACTAAGTGAAGTTGAAGATGTAATTAAAAACCTATCATCAAATAAAAGCCCAGGGCCTGATGGATTCATTGCAGAATTGTAAAAGAAATTTAGAAAAGACCTAACACCATTACTTCTCAAACTGTTTATTGAAATTGAAAAGGAAGCAATACTCCCAAATTCATTCCTGGAAGCAAGCATTACACTGATACCAAAAACCAGAGAAGGATCCAACTAAGAAAGAGAATTACTGGACAAACTCTCTAATGAACATTGATGCAAAAATTCTCAATAAGACCCTGGCATGCAGATTACAGAACACTGTCAAGAAGATTGTACACCATGATCAAGTGGGATTCATCCCAGGGATGCAGGGATGGATCATCATATGTAAACCTATAAATGTAATACAACATATTAACAGAGCCAAGGACAAAAATCATATGATCATCTCAATAGATGCAAAAAAGAACTTTTGTCAAAATTCAGCAGCCATTCATGATAGAAACTAGAATAGATGTTATTTATGTCAATTTGATAAAAGCCATATATGACAAATCAATAGCCAGCATCATACTAAATGGACAAAAAATGAAAGCTTTCACTATAAAGTCAGGAACAACGCAAGGATATCTCTGTCTCCACTCTTATTCATCATATTCTTGGCAACTTTAGCTGGAGCAATCAGACAAGAGAAAGAAATAAATGAAATAAAGATAGGAAAGGAAGAAGTTAAGCTACTGTTATTTGCATGTGACATGATACTCTACTTAGAAGACACCCCAGAAACCCTACCAAACAATTCTAGATTTAGTAAGTGAATTCTCTGAAATAGCTGGCTACAAAGTTAACTCTAAAAACTCAATAGTTTTCCTGTACATGGATAGCAAACTCACTGAGAGAGAAATTAGGGAAGCAATACCTTTTATGATAGCATCCAAAAAAATTAAACATGTAGGAATAAATCTAACAAAGGTGTAAAACACCTCTAAAATGCAAACTACAGTACTCTGGAAAAGGAGATTAAAGGAGATATTAGAAAATGGAGAGATATTCCATGCTCTTGGGTAAGAAGTACCAATATAGTGAAAATGGTCATATTTTAAAAACTGTTATACAAATTCAATGTAATCCCAAACAAAATTTTAATAACATATCTCACAGAATTAGATAAAACATTCCTAAAATTCATTTTTAACCAGAAGAGACCTAGAATAACAAAGGCAACCCTAGGCAAAAAAGACAAGACAGGGACCTCATAATCCCTGTCTTGAAATTATACCATAATGTTACTGTGATTTTAAAAAGTGGTACTGGCAAGAAAAAAGATCTGAAGATCACTGGAACAGATTAGAAGACATAGAAACAACTCCAGATGCACTAAACCATCTTATTTTTGATAAAGGTTCCAAACACCTTCACTGGAAAACATAGACTATTTAATAGATGGTGCTCAAAAAACAGGTTCTACACAAAACAAAGGTTAAAATTGACCCATATCTTTCACCATGTACTAAGCTAAAGTCAGATTGGATCAAAGATCTTAATGTTAAAACAGAAACATTCAATCTTCTGGAAGATAGAGTAGGTAAAACTCTTGAAGACATTGGTGTAGGTAAAGACTTTATAAACAAAACCCTGATTGCACAAGAACTATGACAAAGAATCAATAACTGGGATCTCATCCTACTGAAAACCTTTTTCATAGCAAAAGAAACCACCAAAAAAAGTGAAGAGACAACTCATAACATTATAGAAAATGTTTTCCAGACAAATGATTACTATTAAGAACATATAAAGAGCTTTAAAAAAAATCAGTCCTTCTAAATTTAAAGTCTAATCCAAAAATGGGCATCTGAGATGAATACACACTTCTCAAATGAAGAAATACAAACAGCAAATAAATATGTGAGAAAATATTCACCATCACTGGTCATTCAATAGATGCAAATTAAAATAGCACTGAGATTACACCTTACCCCAGAATGAATGGCTACTATCAAGAAATCAAGCAATAAAAAATGCTGAAGAGGCTGTGGGGGAAAAGGAACCCTTATCCACTTTTAGTGAGAATCCAGACTCTTGCAACCGCTATGGAAATCAGTGTGGAGATTCCTCAAAAAACTAGGACTAAAGGTCCAATTCAATCCAGCTCCTCCCCTTCTGTGTATCTTGCCAAAAGAATTAAAAAATCACACCACAGCAATATATGTGCATCCATGATTATAGCAGCACAATTTATAATAGCCGGATCTTGGAAACAACATAACTGCCCATTGACTGAGGATGGATAAAAAAGATGTGGTATTTTTATACAATGGAGTACTACACAGCCATAAAGAAGGATAAACTGGAGATTTTTATAGATAAATGAGAACATATTCATTAGTATGGTAAATGAGAACATACTCATTAGTTAAATAAATAAAGCACATATATGTAAACATTGTATTGTTTCATTAGTGTGATAAGTTGAAAGAAAAAAACATATGTATGTGTACATATATTTATATATCTATATGAAAATAGTTAAGATAGTTATAGTACTGATTTCTCTGAGTTCACTAAAAGGAATGATTTATTCTGGCAATGTTTGGACAATTGAATGCAGATATCTTATGCTCTTGGTGAGTGATTTGGGGATGGCTATGCACAATATTCATATACATTTTTGCCCCCTGCTTGATATTTTTTGAAATTTTGTTGGTTTTTTTCTGCTTCTTTTTTTTTCTTTTTATCTTTGAAATAAAATGGATTTGGAAAAAAATAATGATCTATGGGATATTATATATAATCTAATAATTTAGGAAGAGGATCATCTTATTAAACCAGCTGATCAGAAATTGGCATTTCTGAAAAAATTAAACAAAATACAGACCATAATGCTACATGAAACAAATCAGACACATGAGATTAAATATTACATAGTTTCTCTTATATAAGAAACCCCAAATATAAATAAATAACAAGTAAAAATAGATGATAGGAAGTAGGAAGGGAGATCTTTCTAAAAAGGGAAAGGGATCAAAAGATGGAGGGAGAAGAGAGAAAAGGAAGGGGAAGTGAATGAAAAAAGGAATTAAGATATGTTATATGTATGTATCAAGTATACAGAAGGAAAGTAAACATTGTTACAAAATACACAAAAGAGAAGGGAATCAAGAGTTGGAGGGAGGAGGAGGGGAGAGGAAGGGAAAAGAAAGAGTGTGAAAGGGAAGAAATTTACATATACTAATTTCCCACAAGGAATGTAAACATTAAAGACTACAAAAATGTACTGATAAAAATTATTATAAATTTCATCAAATGTGTAGGAGATGCCAAAAGAACTGCTAAGTCATAAATGCTATAATCTGCATGCAAAATACTGGCAGCCCTTAAAGTACTTCCCAAAGTCACAATGCTGACACACCATCTGGCTCAACGTATCACTGTTTTAAGAATTTTACCATTCATTTGTGTGAATTTTTGTAGAATTCCAAGGTTATTAGGGCTAGAGATTTTTACAAAATATAAAGTCAGACAAGTGGCTTTCATATTTAAATTCCTCCTTTCTCACCCTTCAATGTTTTACAATGCCACTTTAAGTAGGCAGTACTCTGATGTGCTATGAAAAATCTGCTCTTCAAAAGTATCTAACATCTGTGAGTAACTGTGACCATATTAAAAAGTTTAGGAAAGTCAAAAACCATACAATAAAAATCTTGTCCCTTTCTAGAATAATTTTAGGTATTTGCCAGTAGATGGGAGATGTTTATTTTATTAGGAATGGAACCCTGAAACCTGTATCCCCTAGTCTTCTGCTGATTTTGAGGCCTGGCCTAGTCTGATAGGCATCAAACTCCCAATGTCCAGATAAATTACTCCAGCCATACTTTGTCCTTCACTTTATTTAGGACAAATCTCAAGCTCTGATGAAATTCTGAAAAATTATGGTAAATTGTCCTTTTTTTTCATCAGTTCTAAACTGTCATTGATTATGGCTAGGGCCCATCTTTGGCTAATAAACTGTCCTTTTCATAAAGAATCTAACTCTAAATTTAAATTCTAGGCAGAGATCCATAAAAGAGCTCAATGTTAAAAATATACTCTCCCTGAAATCTCAGAAGAAGGTAATTATCATCGATGTAGTAGAACTTGGTTGAGGTGAAGAGCTGACTCTGAGATAGGTTTCAATGTAATCACCAGTTTGTAGCAAATCTGAATTAGTTTATAAAAATAAAATTTTTTAAAAAATTATTTTATCCTCAACTCCCACATAGGAAAATAACTTCTCATGATCACGTTTTTCTCCTGGGACTGGAAGCTCTTCTAAGCACACCACACCCTTGTACTATGCAGGCCAATAAGAACTGAATTGAGACTTCTTTAATATTCCACAAGTATCTGATACTGCCAAGTTTTTCCAGTGGAAAATTTCAGATGTTTCTATTTCTGATCTAATGTCAAGGTCCCTCCCTGGTTTTCTTTCTGTTCACTTCATGCATTTCTTTCCTTTTAGTTCTGAGACTCTCCTCTTGCCTTCCTCCAGATTCATAGGAAGACTAGTGGTAAAGAGTAAAGCATTTCTTTGGACTTACTCATGTGGATTTTCATCATCCCAGGAGCTATTTTCCCTCTGCCTTATCTCTGTTCCAAGAAGATAATTTGGCTTCAGAACTCCTCTCACCATTGAAATTTCCGTTTCTCTAATACCTTGAAAATGTCTCCCTTTCTAGCCTCTTTATGTTACCATCAGATAAATTCTAGTGTTCCAAGGTCACAGGTCCTCTTACAACTCATTCCTTTATACTGATGCCTTCTACACAAATGATGACCCCTTTCATACCTCTGTATAGGAATTCCATGACTATAAAACAATTAAATAGTCAATGTTTTGCAGTAACTATTCAGCATGTACCAATTCTGCAAGAAGACATATTTGTGAGGAAAAGCCAAAAGTTTTGACTTCTTGATCCCTAAGAATTCCAAATCCTATATATAATGGCAAACACAAGTAAGGAACTCAGTCATCTTTCTAAGGAAATCAACTCAGTGAATTTTATGAATGTTCTATGAATTCTTCATGAATTCAGCAACGTGAATATTCTCCTTTAAAGTGATGTCTTAATTGAGATCTCCAGAGAAGGCTAATGTTGACATATTTGGAGAAAGTGATTGAGAAATAGTGATATGTATTTGTCACACTCTTGCTGAGCTCTTGCCATCTGCTCTCCTGAACTTTAGAGAAAAATACACCAGCTTATGACATCCTATTGAGGGCATTGCTTTTCCTTATCAGAAAATATGAAGAGGCTCAATTTTCAAGTGTCTTGTTTTATTTAGGCTGAAATGTTCCATTATTCACCCTCCCCCAGCAGCACTGTTCAAGTATACTCTGTCTGGAAATGAGTTTCTTTTTGATGTATTTAGATGTGTTAAGGCACACTAAGAGAAATGAATCATACCCTTTCTAAGTATCACTATGCCCTAAATAAGGACTCTAGACTAGAACTCGTAGAGAGGCTAATTAGAGACATTAGTCATGTGATCTGACCTTACTCAAAACTGCCTTGTAGGAATCATTAGTCTTGGTGGAGGAAGAGTTAACATTCAGATATTATTTCTTGATTACTCAAGCATAGAACAGTAGGAAAGGACTGCTATATATCAGCATCACCTAGTAACATAATGTGTGCTTTTTCATTCAGTAACAGCCAGAAATCTTGTCCCCTTTTCCACTTTGAATCAACCAGCTGAGGAAGTACCACTACATGTGGGACTGAGGAAAACTTCTCTTACATAAGTCCTCTCACAATATGGGAAGAGGAAGAAATTTTAAAACTCAACTAAACAAGATTGTGACATCTCAACATTAGACCATAAGACAAAAGTTTTAAATATAAAATGTTTCTTAAATAAAACCCATAACAAATTGAAGTGATCTAGTTTCAAATACCCAGTGGCATATGAAATTCATGGTTTTGTTAGTCAGTTTTATCATTTCTGTGACTAAAGATGTGAGTAAAAACAACTTACAAAAAGAGTTATTTTGGTTCAAGGTTTCAGAGGTTTCAGTTTGTGTTTGGGTGGTTCCAAGGCAGAAATACTATGATAGAAGGCCATGGCAGAGCAACCTTTTCACTTCATGGCAGATAGGAAGCATAGAATCAGGGGGGAAAGCCAGAAAGTTAGCGGTGGAAAGTAGATATAGTTTTCAAGGTCACACTTCCACACTCCTTTCAATTCAACACTACCTCTTATTTATCACCTCCCAATAATGCCATCAAATTATGGTTTCATTGATGGATTAATCCAGTGATGAACTAGAGCCCTGATGATTCAAGTATCAAGTCTCATCCAAGTCTATGGAAAGCTCTTAGCTGGCAGCCCCTATGCAAATGAAAAGTTAAATACATCTCACGTTACCATTCCAAAGGGTGCAAACAAAAATTGGTACAAAAGCAAGTTTAAAATCCTGCAGGGCAAACATTAAGTCCGTGAATTCCATGTTCAGCACCTGAAGCAATTTGTAATAAATTGTGAGCTCCAAAATGCTTCCATGACTCCACCCCCATGGTGTTTCTGGTGGTTGTGGCTCCCATAGCTTCTCTCTTGGGCTGGATTTGCTCTCCTAAGTGTTGTGGTTGTTTGGAGATGTTGGTACTCCTGGAGGAGTTTGTCATGCTGACTTCCTTGATATGAACTCAGCTGTTATCATCAGAGGAGCTTGGAACTTTGTCAATGAGAATGGTGTGGTTCACTTTAGGGAAGCTCTGGTCCTTAGTTTGAGCAGTGATTCATGGCTCTGGAGGGGAAGATGTGTGCTGTCCAGTCTCCAGGATAAGCTTATCATGCTGGCTATCTCATATGTACTTGGCTGTTCTCATCATCAGAAGAGCTCAGGACCTAGGTGTCACTGAGGATGGCTATGGTACTTTTTGCAGGAGCCCTGGTCTTTATTTTGATCATTGCTTCTTAGCTCCAGGCAAAATCATCAACTTACTGGCACAGATCCTTCATCCCACTGGCATAGACTGTCTAGCTTCCACTGCTGATATTTGAGCCTCCCCAGCACAGATCTGTGAGTCAGGCTTACATGAATAATTGCAATGAGCTCTAGGCTTCCAGCTGGACTGATAAGTGGCATTGTCATAGGCTCTAGGTCTTCAGTTGGACTCATGCAGGACATTGCTGTGGGATTCAGTCCCTCACCTGAATTCTCTAGCTCTTTAATTTATGGGTAATCTTTCTGAAATTTCTTCATATTTAACTCCTTGCTTGGTCATTATAAATAATACTATAAATTAGGTGTGCTGTATTGTCTTGTTCTCCTTGCAACCTGTGACTACAACAGTTATCATGATCTGAGGCTTACAAATAGGTGATCTCTTAAACTGAAGGATCACCTCACAAACCAACATGCTATGAAGCATAGTAAAGAGGACTATGACTTGCTGGTCCCAAAGACTGCAGGTTCTGGCAGGAAACCATTTGAAAGTACTCTATTGAAAGATGACAAAACCAATTGAAAGAAACTGAAGTTAAACTTTAAGACCTCAAAGACAGGTTTGCAGCTAGTGATTGCAAAAGAAAAGAAGTCCTAAAAATAACAAGGAAATACAAATTCAGTGACTGCAAGATGATGCAAGGAAAACTAATTTAAGAATAATAGATGTCAGTGAGAAAGCAGGGGTCAAACAAATAACATAAAAAGTGTACTTACAGAAATAATTTTGGAAAACTTCCCAAGTATAGGAAAAGGACGTGACATTCAGATAAATGAGGCATGTAGAACTCCAGTAGCCATAACCAAAATAAATCAACACAGAGACATATAATAATCAATATCCCAGAAATTTGATAAAAGAACAGAATATCAAAAGCTGTCAGAGAAAAGTAAGAGATCACCTGTAAAGCAAAACTCATCAGAATCACCACAGACTTCTCAACATAAACCATCAAATCAAGAAAAGTTTGAAATGAAGTGTTTCAAATCCTGAAAGAAAATGATTTTCCACCCAGATTGATGTACCCTGAAAAACTATCTTTCAAAATTAATGAAGAAACAAGGTATTTCCATGAACAGAAGCAATTGATGAAATTCATGAACACCAAACCAACCCTACAAAGAACACCGAAGGGCATTCTAGAGAGAGATAAAAATGACCACCATACCAGAAACAGTGACAGAGGGCAACCACTGAGTGGGGAAGACAGCTGAAAAGAGGAAAAATTTAGGCAGCCAATGGCAGAGATAAGCCAGTGCACGTAGGCCATAACCATTAACGTATATGGCCTCAATTCACCAATAATAAGAAACACAGGTAGGGTGGACCTGGAGACAGGATCCATCAATATGCTTTATACAATAAACACAATTAACTTGAAAGTCAAGGGAGAGAAAACAATGCTCTATGTAACAGGGAACCAGAAAAAAGTAGGGGTAGCATGCCTATCAACTGCAGAGTGGATAAGAAAGTTATGGCATTATACAATGGAAAGCTATTCAGCTATAAACAAAGGTAATGTTGAGGCTATTCTAGGAAACTGGGTACAACTTGAGATCATACACATGGGTGAAATGGTTCAGAGTGACATGGCTGAACATCATGTTGTCTCCCTAGGATAAAAATCTAGTTAGTGGGATCCAAAATGCAAAATATATATCATGAAAGTGAAACGGGAGGAAAGGTCTAAAAAGGGAAGGCAGTGACGATTGTTAATCAATTGTGTTTTGAAACCTTGCATTGTTTTCATCATTCTGTTGAGTTTGGTTTCATTCTGTTTTGTTTTGTTTTGTCTAATTTTATTATATTTGATGAAATAGGCAGCTATTTCAAGATAACAAAATCTATTATGGTAGCTATTATTTATATCTTATTATCTTGTTTCAAAGCCCTGTTGTGCTTTTATTGTTTTGTTTTGATTGATTTTATTCTGTTTTGCTTGGTTTGGTTTTATTATGCCTGATGGTATAGTCAGCTACTTTGAAGATAACAAGAGGCATTACGGTAACCATTATTATTTCCCTATTATCTTGTTTGAAGTCTTATATCATATTCATTGTTTTGTTTTGATTGACTTTACTATGTTTTATTTCACTTGGTTTTATTCTCTTTAAGCTCAATAAATAAATAAATAAATAAATAAATAAAGTTTCCTCATTATTTTTATTCTACTTTTACTTGATTTTTCTTGCTTTTTTCTGTTATCTAATATTTCTAATATTCTTTTATTCCTTAACAAGATATTTTATTTCACTTTATCAACTTCTCTGCTTCCACTGCATAATCTCTAAAATTCTAGTATATAATGCTCTTCTTTTTTGAAAAATTTGTACTCACTACTGTAACTATTAAGTTTTATGAATCTATGTATAGTAAATTATATCTTAATATGTTTGAACACTGTTCTTTTTTTTGGAGGTGCAGTTGTTCAACTGAGCAGATATTTATTGTAGACCAATTCTGGATTCTTAGTGTTTGTACTATAATCATGGATTTCTTTGCTATGGTTGTTTAGTACATGATTGGTTTTGAAAGTATATCAATGTCTGATTTGTATTTAATGCTATTGTTATTGCTGATTTATGACTACACTCAAGGTGACACAGATGTTGCTGTCAATTTTTTTTCTGTATGCAACTAGTTGGGTTGCCTGTGTGTCACAAACAGTACTGTGGTCCATTTCTGAAGAAAGGGCATGGGGCCAACTAAGTGGTAACCACCCCTCCCAAGTAAGTGAAAGTGCATGGATCCTGAGACAGAAGTAAAGGTGAAGAATTAGCCATGTGCAGATGATTCCTTTGAAAAGTAGACAGTAATGAAACAATTCTCAATACTAGCAATAAAGCTATCAGCTGATAATCATCAGAATATATAGGAAACATTAAAAGCTGTCTTAAGTGACAATGAATGCCCACATCACAAAAACAGCACAGAAAACAAACATACAAAAACATAAACATGAAAAACTGCAATAAAATGCTTTCAAAAACTCCCCAATCTTCTAAAGCCAACCAAGCAGGCATGGAAGGAAAAAAAATCAAAGTTTAACAATAGAAATATCAGAAAGGATAACAGTAAAAGTAAGAAAACTGACCAATAACATACCCAATGATTTAAAAGGAGATACAAAAAACAAATAATAAATAAATAAATAAAAAGTGACCTTGAAGAAACACATGATCAGTGCATCTACAGAAAGCAGTAAACAAAAGTAGCAAAGCTAAAGAAAGAGGTGCAAGACATGAATTCTTAGGATAGAAAATAACTGGAGCCCATAAGACACAGATATTCATGAAATTAAAACTATTATTGAAAGTATGGGGAGCAGAAGCAACTAAATGTAAGGACAGAGTGTCAGATATAGAACACAAAACTGGTTGATAAATTAAAGACATACCATAAAACACAAGAGAACATGACAAATGGATCCAGAAGATGCTAGAGAATATGATAAATGTTACAGGGTTCAAAAATGAAATAAACTGGAGACTTTTATAGGTAAATGCATGCAACTCAAGACCATTCTCATAAGTGAAATAAATCAGACCCATACATGTAAATATTTTATTGCCTTACTAGCATTAGAAGAGTAAATAAAATTCAAAATGTGCGACAGATACTGTGAACCAGGAAGACACTATTCAAAAGACAAACTGAGATGGAGAAAAAGTGAAAGGTAAAGAGAAAAATAAAAAGATATAGGTATGCACAAGCTAGTTAGTTATACAGCTATTTTCTCTTAGTTCATTGAAAAGAAATGTTTGTGCTAATATTGTTTGGGAAAGATATCATGCCTATATATTTTACTGTGAATAACTACAATATAAACAGTGTATTCAATGTATTCATTATTGTAACTATACTACTAGCCTGGTTTGAAAATCTGTGTTATTGTTATTTTTATCTTTTTTCTTTTTAAAATAAAAAAGTGAAAATTCAAAAGAGAGCACAAAGCGCATAAAACTTTCATACAGAATAGCACAACTTACCAAACATGAAAAAATTTACTATATATGTAATGCATATAGGACACCCAATAGTCAGGATCAAAAAGAACAAATCAATGATACATGTTAAAATATGAGAATATGAGAATTCATTTTAAAATATGATAATTCCAATGCAAGACAGAATCATAAACGATGTTAGAGAAAATCAATGAATCACTTATGAGGGAAATCTCACGAGAACTATAGCAGACTACTCACCACAAACATTAAATGCAAGAAGAATATGGAGTTGTTTCAGCCCTAAAAGAATACATCTTCCAAAAGCAGTGATATATCCTGCAAAGTTACCTTTAGAAATTTATGGAGAAACAAGCAATTTCAGGATAAAGAACATCTCAAAAATCATGATGACCAAACCATCACCACCCAAAATTTTCAAGGAATTTTGAGAATTATACTCCTTGGTGACTACAAAGTGAAACTGAAGCTGACAATGCCAAATTGTCTAACAGAATGAATGTATCATGTAGGGTGAGCAATTAAGGATAAGTGAAAAAAATAAGTAGTAGGAAAAAATATAATGATAAGCATAAGTCAATATCCTTCAGTTAAAACTATCGATGTTTCTTTTTTATTTTTATGTTAAAAAGAATAAAGCCAAGCAAAATAAAGCAGAATATAACCAATCAAAACAAATCAGTGTGACACACAACTTTAAAACAATAGCAAATCAACAATGTTTACCATAATGCCTCTTATTGTCTTGAAAATAGCTGCATATATTTTATACTCAGTAAAAATCAAATAAAACAGAATGGAATAAAACCAATAAAAACAAAACAATAAGTATAATAAAGGATTTCAAAACAAGATAAGAGTAAATCCAAAATGGTTACCATAAAATGTCATGCTATCTTTGAAACTGCCAGCCATACCATCAGATGTAATAAAATCAAACAAAGCAAAACAGAATAAAACCCAACAATTAAAATGATACAGGACTTCAAAACAAGATGATAAGTAATTAACAGTGGTTACCAGCCTCAGAAGCAGATCCCCCATAGATGCTACATTGTGTATTGTTATCCTCTGAATAGATGATCAGAAGACTGTCTTTAGACCTGGAAAGTCTGTGAATTACTAAACACTACAAGCATTAAACTGTATTTTCTCTCAAGAGCTATCATTGCAGCCTGTGTTTCTCCAGATCATCCAGTTGCTTATGGCAGGGGTTGGGAGAGGCTGGCTCTTACTCTTTCTCAGTCTACATACCAGAAGGGGATGGCATCTAGTTCTCACCACAGTGTCCCATGCATCGTGCTGAATCACAAGGAGGGCTTGCTTCTTGTTGACTTCTTGTTCTCTTCCCCTGCAGCCCATGAATGGCATTTACTCACAGAAAAAGGGTGGCATCTTAGCTGTCCCCCCCAGCAGCCTACCCATGGTGTTGATTTGCAGGGAGGGCTTGCTTCTTGGTGACATCTCATTCTCTTCCCCCACAGTCTGAAAATGGTGCTGAATTACAGGAAAAGGCTGATATTTGGTTGTCAGCCCAGCAGCCCAAGCCTGGTGCTGATTTACAGGGAGGGTTTGCTTCTTGGTGACTTCTTGTTCTCTTCCCTTACAGTCCATGAACGGAGCTGACTCATGAAAAAAGGCTGGTGTTTGGCTATCTCCCCAGTGGCCCATGCATGGTGCCAATTCACAGAGAGAGCCAAAACTATCAATGTTAATGATATAAATTCACCAATCAAAAGACACAAGCTAGCAGAATGGATGGAGAAACAAAATAATTGGCTGTAATATATACATGAAACACTTTTATTACCAAAAAAATTCATAGACAAAAAAATCAAAGAATGGAAAACAATGTTCCTTGCAATTGGAATCTAAAAACAGGCAGGAGTGGCTATCCTATCTTCAGAAAAGTGGAGTTTAAAACAAAACTGATAAGGGGAAAAATCCACTAAATACTGGTTAAGCGAACTATTCAACTGGAAGAGATAACAATATAAACATACAGACACCAAACTACAGTGCACAAACTTTATAAAAACAAACACTATTGGACATAAAAAATACCTCATATAACCCAACACAATTATATTACTGTCACAAATACACTACTGTCACAAATAGATCAGTCTACTAAACAAAAGATCAACAAAGAAATACAAGATTTGATCCAAGAAGTGTAATAGCTGGGTCAAAATGAAACCTCTAGTGTTTTGAGGAATAGCCACACTGATTTCCACAGTGATTACTCAAGTTTACCCTCCATCCAAGAATAGACAAGGGTTTCTTTTTCCCCACAGCCCTGACAACATTTATTATTGGTTGATTTCTTAATAATAGTCATTCCTTCTGGAGTGAGTTGGAATCTCAGCGTTGTTTCAATTTGCTTCTCTTGAATGACCAATGACACTGGAAATTTTTTCATATATTTATTTGGCATTTCTAATTCTTCATCTGAGAAGTGTCTACTAATTTTGGATGTACATCTTTAAATATTGGGAATTTATCTTTTTTTAGTTCTTTATATATTCTAGATATTAGAACTTTGAGGAAAAGTTGGCAAAAAATTTTTCCATTCTGTGATGTGACTTTTCACTCTTCTTGTGGTTTCTTTTGCTGTGAAAAATATGAGATGAGATACCAGTTGTTGATCCTTAGTGCTATTTCCTATATGGTCAGGGTTTTTTTCCATAAAGTCTTTGCCTACACATATGTCCTCAAGAGTTATATCTATTCTATTTGCAGCAGATTTAATGTTTCTGTTTTAAAATTTAGATTATTGATCCATTCTGATTTTAGTTTAGAGTGTGGTGAGAGATATGCCTAGTTTTAATCTTCATCATGTGGAAAGCCAGTTTTAGCAGCACCATTTATTAAAGACACTAGCTTTTTTCTAGTGACTACCTTTGGTCATTTTGTCAAGGATAAGGCAGCTGAGTGTTTTTAGAATTGTTTCCACATCTTCCAATCTGTTCCATTGATTCTCAAAGCTATTTTCTTGCCAGTACCATGCTGTTATTATCACAGTATCTCTGTAGAATAATATCAAGTCTAGGATGCTCCTCTGCCTTGACTTTGTTGCCAGAATTGCTTTTACTACTCTAGGTGTCTTCTAGTACCAAATGAAGTTTAGAATTAACTACTCTTATTCTACACAAGGGATATATTTCCATTTTCTAATATCCTCTTCCATCTTCTTTTTCAGAATACTTTATTTTTCAATGTAAAGAACTTTTACTTCCTTCATTTGATTGATTTGTATGCATTTCATTTCTTTGATTCTATGGTGAAAAGCATGGTTTCCTTAATTTCTTTCTTGATGAGTTTTTTATTTTTATATATGAATGCTGTTGACTTCTGAATGTTGAGTTTGTATCTAGCAATGTTACTGAATTTGGTTATAAAATCTAGAAAATTTTGGTGGAGCTTTTGGAGTCTTGTGTGTAGAATATCATGTCATTGGCAAATAATTATAATTTAACTTCTTCCTTACCTATCCTTTTCCTTTTATTTCTTTCTCTTTTCTAATTGCTCTGAATATTATTTACAGAACTATATTTAGTATGAGTGGTGATATTGGATGCACATATCTTGTTCCTCATTTTACAGTGAAAGATTTCAGTTTTAGACTATTTAGTATGATGTTGGCTATTGGTTTTTCATAGATAACTTTTATCACATTGAGATTAAGATCATCTATTCTAATTATCTGTAGGATTTCTTTTAATCATGAATGGATGTTTTATCTTTCAAATTCTTTCCCTGTATCTATTCAGATGATCATGTGTTTTTTTTGGTCTTGGTTATGTTAACAGGAGTTCCATTTGACCCAGCTATTCACCTTCTTGCTATCTTCTTGAAAGTATTAAAAGCCTCATACCACAGAGATATATGCACATACATGTTTATAGCAGCATAGTTTGTAATAGTTAAATTTTGGAAACAGCTCAAATTCCCACCAACAGAAGAATGGTTAAAGAAAATGTGGACTTTATTTTAGTAAAATAGGGTAGTACTCTGCCACAAAGAAAAACAGACTTGAGACATTTGTAGGTAAATGGATAAATATTGATACTATACACTTAGGTAAAATAAAATGGATACACATTTCTAAATACCACATTGCAGCCCAAGGTGCAAAAGAGGGATCAGCGGGCCTAATCGGACTATGCTCGGAAACCCCAAGCAGCCAGCTGGCTGAGAACCCACGCTGGGCCCTGGCTGCACAGTCCAGCAGTGGCAGATACCAGTGTGCACTGGGCAAACTTGGAATTCTGCGCCCAGAGGAACCTTGGACTACAGCGGAATATCTGTGCTACCTTGAAGGGAGATTAAGTGACTGCCTCACCATAAGAAGATCTAAGCTGGCTCCAGTCAGTGTCATGAGTATGCCCCTAAAATAGAGGTGTACAGTAGCCAAATAGGGCCAGTAGTAAAACACCATCCAACTAACTGCAAGACCTCAGTAAGTCTGACACGAGTGAAGGTGACCCTTTCCTACACACAAGAAACACCAGGCAGAGTGAGGAGTGTGCCAAGGACTTCCCCAACTTGAAGAAAATCAAAAGGACTTATGAGACACACAGGCACATAATAGGGACACAGTAGGGCCTCAGCTGACACAAACACTATAGACAGGGAGATTTGATGACCTGTGATAACCTGAAGATAAAATACTAGCAGGAACTAAAAGCTGACCTACATCAATACTACTAGGCTTGTCAGCCCAGGAAAAATACAAAACTAACCCAACAGGCCCTGCAGCAAGAAATCAAGTGACTGCTGCACCTATCCATTGTGGGACCCAGCAACTACACAAACATCAACCTTACAGTAGGACATCAAGATACACACTACCAATAGGTCACACTAATGGGTCTGAAGAACCAAACACTAACTCAAAAGGGGGAAAAGGCAAAACAAAAAGACAGAATGCAAACTCAAACATCCAGTCCAACAGGTACAAGTACAGGAGACATTGAAATAGAGGACTCCAAAGATGACACACCAGGAATCTCTGAAAATATAGCAAATAAAATTTAAAAAAAACTCCAAGAGGCCATAGAGGAAATCAAATTAGAAATACTCTCCCAGGTAAAGATAGAAGTAACAACCTTAGTAAAGGAGTTGCTGAGCACAGCTAAAGAAGAAATAGAGAAAAAAGTACAGGAACATGGGAAACTGATTGAAACATTGAATGAACAATATAGAAAACAAGCAGAATTCATGAAACAAACTGAAAGAGACATCTAAGAAACAAAAAGTTCGATCCAAAGAATGCAAAATCTTTTAAATGAAACTGAGGATAAGATTTCGGCCCTTGAGGACAGGATTGCAATTAGTGATCATGAAAGGATAGAACTTTTAAAAAT
>PVJX010028341.1:0-23957 GCA_004027295.1 Dolichotis patagonum | reverse complement strand
TAATAAGCAGCTGCACTGGAATTGGCTTAGAAACGCGGGAATTTGGTGGACATGGTCTAGTGGTTGGAGTAGTGGAGCAGGAGTCTAGGCTTCTTGGCTGGCATCCCAGGCTTGTCACTGACACTTCAGGCTGAACTGGAATGAAACTCAGTTTACAGACACTAGAATAACCTCCCAATTTGGGTGGAGGCAGTGACCAAGGCACATAAGGGAAAGTGCATGCTAATTTGGCACACTAACGAGAACATCTCCTGATAACTACTGAATTGTTGGCTCATCAGCTTAATTCTGTGATGTATGTGAAATACACAACAGCTATTATCCAAAATGCTTGTTTAGGCTATTAACAAAATTTGGTACATACTTCTTCTGCTCCTGAAAATACGGCAGCGTTATAAGCATAGGATTAAGGCCAAAAACTCACACATCTTACTTTATTGAAGGAAAATATTTCTGTGTTTAAACTGAGGCATAGCTCACTATGGAAAGACTACTTGTGGGAGACAACTCTAGTGACTCCCTTTGAGTCCAAAACACTTACTGTGACTTTGATTATTTGGAGACTCATTTCCTTGTACTGATATGTAAAAAGCCAGCTCAGGTATTTTTTTCTCTCTTTATTTGGTTCTAAGCATTGTAAATAAGGCTAGCTGAGGTGCTAACATGCAGTCTCTGTAGCCACAGTCTTGGTCCCTCACCTAGTGTTCTTCCTACAATACAGATAAATACAGGATATGAGCACCTGAGATGTTAGAGCAAATTGCTCTGGGAATGTCAACTGGGTAGAGCCTCAAGATAAAGAGGCTGTGACTCCCCAGGGCACAAGAGTTTGCATATGGATAGCCCCCCAAAACAATTCCATTGCTACTAACCTGGATTATATAAATTGATCCTTCTACATATCTTTATCTCTGCAATTTACAGAGATGTCAACCTTGCATCTGGCCAGCCAGCTCAAGTTACTCACCTAATTCCTGCCATCCTCACTGTCACTCATCCCTGAGCCACCCCCTTTCTTCACAAGATAATAAATTCTAGGAGGGGCCAAGGATCAAGGCCTTTGTATGCATGTCACATTGGGGATTGGATTTAGGACCCCTTGGCTGCCCTTCACTTGAAATGTCTTGGTGTTTTACTCTTGCCATGGGTTGCATTGGTGGTAGAAGATTGAAATTAACTTGCTGAAATTCCAGTGTCATCTCAGTGGGATTACAAGTGCAGCTTTTTGGATTGTGAGGAAGACTAAAAAGAAGATTACAATACTTGGATGACTGAACTCGATATTGGGATTTACAATATTTGGCACTCAACACGGCTGGAACACATGACCTTCACAGCACAAGAATGGACCATCATTCAGGAGACATCCCATTGGACCTGTGTGACAAATTTTAAGGTAAGCAGAGCATTTTCCTAATTATATTGCTCAGACACAAGTAGTAATTTATACTTTAATCGCCAAGGGTAACAATGGGCCAAAAATATTCATTATCTATAGACGAGAAAGACTTTAGTTTATTGATTATAAAATTATTGAAAGATGCAAACATTACTGTACTACCTAAAAAAGTTTTTAGACTGCTCCAACAAATAACTATATTCTACCCTTCCTTCCCCAAAGATGATACACTTGGTATGAAAGTTTGGGATAACATAGATAAAACCCTTTAAGAAGCCACAAAAAAAAAAATATACAACTCCACCCTGAAACTATAGCTACCTTTAATTTAGTAAAAGTAGCTCTCAGGTCCTTATGAATTAACTTAAGAAAAGGTACAGACCACCATCAAATTTCCATTACAAAAGATAAATTAATGGCTAAGGCAATTGAATTAAAAAAGAACCCTGACCTAGCAATAGCAAATAATTCAGATCAACATGGTAATATGCCTCCAAGCCAGTGGAGAGAGATGAATGAAGCCCATTTTAAAAATGGAGAAAATCGAATGAGTTCACTGTTATAAGGTATTCATAAAGATGTTCGTCAAGAAATACAAAATCTTTCCAATGTATTTACATAGGCAGCTTCACTCACTGCACCCAGCTGAGGCTGCTACTGTGGTTCCTACAGCTCTACCTCCTCCCTCACCACAGGCACATCACAGCACACCTCCCGCTTCCCCACTCACAAAAAAAACCAGGTACCGTGACATGATTCGTGCTCAGGCTATGTGTTTCCCAGTACCTGGAGGAAAATGATTCGGATAATTACACAAGAAACTGTGGAACACACACCACTTTTAATTTCCTACTCCTCAAAGAACTCAGGCAGAGTGTTCTCGATAATGGGGTTCAGCCTCCTTACACCTTGGGTTGTTTAGACAACATAATTCAAGATTTTCAAATGATGCCAAGTGATGTGACCTACCTAGTTCGCACATGTCTTTCACCTGCACAATTTCTACATTTTGATTTACAATTAAGGATGCTGTTTTCAGAACAAGCAAAAAGTAACCAAAATAGTGAAGATGAAAACATTCAGGCTATAACACTAAAAATGCTATCTGGTACGGGCAAATATGCTGATGTAAAAAGTCAGGTGCGTGCCCTGCCTCTTCTCATGCAATGTAAAGAACTGCTATATCATGCATGAAGATTTCTGTCCCAGAAGATGGTACACCTAATAAATCATTTGCCCAAATTTTGCAATGCCCTACGAAAACTTACACACAGTTTACAGCTAAATACAAAAAGCAATACATAGACAGGTCTCTCATGAAGAGGTCACTAAAATTATTCTTCATCAACTAGCATATGACAATGCAAACGAGGACTGTAAAAGAGCCTTAACATCAGTCTTACAAACTACAGACTTACCCACTTGTATTCAAACATGCCAAAATGTTGGATCTTCCACACATATTTCAGTGCTTATAGCACAGGCTATATCCCAACACCTGACTGACAAATTAAATGTAATTAAATGTTTTAATTATGACAAAGGAAGACATGTTAGACAAAACTATGCAGCATCTCTAAAGGCGCCAGTCCCTTTAACTACTCAGGCTGTGCCTAGTCTGTGTCCACATTGCATGAAAGGGTTTCACTGGAAAAAACATTGTAAATCTAAATTTTATAAAATGGCACACTCTTACAAAAAACCAAATCATGTGCCCAAATAAAATACCTCAATAAGAGTTACAGACCTCTGAGCCTATACTCCAATAATTCAGAACCAATTAAGATACTTTTATCCAGTCCTAATCAGACTAGCAACAATCTCTCTGTGCCCCACGATGGGTGCCAAATTTTGTAAACCCCAATATCGAGTTCAGTCATCCAAAGTCTTCCTCACAATCAAAAAATTATACTTGTAATCCCACTGAGATGACATTGGAATTTCAGCAAGTTAATTTCAGTCTACTACCACCAACGCAAACCATGGCAAGAGTAAAGACACCAACACATTTCAAGTGAAGGGTAGCCAAGGGGTCTTAAATCCAATCCCCGTGAGAACATGCAGACAAAGGCCTTGATTCTAGGTCTCTGCCAAAATTTATTATCTTGTGAAGAAGGTGTATTTATCTGTATTGTACAAAGAACACTAGGCGAGGGACCAGGACTGTCTGTGGCTACAGAGATTGCATGTTAGCACCTCAGCTAGCCTTATTTACAATGCTTAGAGCCAAATAAAGAGAGAAAAAAATACCTGAGCTGGCTTTTTACATATCAGTATAAGGAAATGAGTCTCCAAATAATCAAACTCACAGTAATTGTTTTGGATTCAAAGGGAGTCACTGGAGTTTTCTCTCACAACTACTAATTATAAAATTATGTAAATTGCGTGGCCCTAAGTCTTTTAATTCTGAAATTGATAATGATAACCTTCATCTAAGTCAATGAAATTTGAGGATCACATTACAAATAAGGATGAATAAAAGAGGCATTCATACTGATGAAAGTCAAATTTAGGTTTTGACATTACAGTAAGTATATATTCGCAGACACTTGAGAATTTAAAACTACTTCACAAGCAAATTTTAATTTAAAAATATTAATAAAAAATCAGTAAAAATGGAGATAATTTCAAATGCCAAATAATACAAGTATTGGTATCAGCATGTAATTGTATAAAGTCAGTTTTGTGGCAACTAAAATTTTGTATATTTAAACTGAGCATTAAGAAGAGATTATATTAATACGTGCTGCTTAAATGGTAAACACTTTTAAGTAAAATTTCTTAAAGAGACTTACAATAATCACTGTTTTCCTCCTAACATCATGATAGCCAAGTAATATAGTTCTGGTATTTCAACAAGATATATAAATAAACAAAAGTGTACTGTATTGAAGTTACTCACTATATACTATAATTTCAGTGTTAACTATTTTGGTAAAGGAACATTTTCTTCTCTCTGGCTATATTATGAGTCTATCACTATGGATAACTTTGTACAATTTTAAACAAATATTTAAACTAAGTTTAATCCATTTATTCTATATATATAGTCCCAAACAGAAAGGATGATGGAATGAAGGAAATAAAATATTTAACTGTAAATTACACTAATAGTTTATTATTCATTTATTTTTCTTTCCCTGTATCCTGTACATTGCTACCACAGAGTCAGAAGTTAGCTTTTTAATTCCTCTTCACAACACATTTAATTCTAGAATCCTTGTCATGTACTGTAAAGTAGGAAATAAAACAGCACATGGTAAGGAAATTTGGAAGAATGGAAATAGAAAAATCTGGAAAATCTTGCTACAGTACCTCCAGTTGGGATAATGAAAGTCTAAACTGCATGTCAATTATATGTGCTTCCTGGATTCATTCTCTACCTCTCAGAGCTCCTGCCAAATCTATGGGGGAATGTATGGTACTATAGGACACAAAATATAGACCTTTATCTCCCCATTATGGAAGCCATAGGAGACCCTGGAAACTCCTTTTTCTTCCTTTCCTTTCCTTTCTTTTCCCAGTTTATTCACATATTATACTACCACTAAGGGTAAATAGACAAGGTATCCAGGAGGTCCAACTGAATACTCTTTCCCATACTGTATCTTTGAAGCAAACATTAAAAGGGGTGAAGAAATGCTTGAATTTACTCATCCTAAACTCAGGGTGACTCTTATTAAGATTTTATGGACCTACCTAATTTCATAATTATCAGCTACTTCACTCTCACTAATTTCAAAATATTTCTTTATGTTTAGTTTCTGTTGCTTGCAATAAAAAAATTGTATAATTTTACAGCAACCCCAAAGAAAAGAAGAACACAAATAGTGTAGCAGTTCATTTAATTGGATTTGAAAGGTAGAAATGAAAATGTGGCTGCAAGTTAGTGGTAATGCTGTAGAGAATAGAGATACTGTGAGGAACAGATTGCTTGCAGTATGGCTGATAACTTCATAGAAATGAACCTTTGAGTAGAAGTCTTGGCATTGTTTATTCCTTCATCCCTAAAAGAGTTCAGAGCTATACAAAGGCTAACTGTGATGCAAAACTGAAATTCTAGTATTTGACAAACACTAACACAATGGAACTAAATGATTTAGAGAAGACAGTTGAACAGTTCTCACAGGCTATAAGGAAGCTCTGGGATACAGAAGATCCTAAAATGACTTGAACACTAGAAGCAAGGTCATACTGGGAGGTCAGAAATTAGCATTTTGTTTCAAAGAGTTTATAAAATCTTTAACGGGGACCTGGACAATTTTTGTAAAGAATGGCATAAACATGGCTTCAACTAAATCATTGCAAATAATGATATTCTCTCTTTGACAAAACCAAGGGATTCTTACATTAAGCTTTTAGAACACTGCTGCTCCTTTGGTCTAGAAAAATTTCTGCCAAATCTTTACAAGACTGCTGCTCACTTCCTTCTCTTTGTTGAAAGAAAAAATTCTATAAGGTTTTTCAATCAATCTCTCTAAAATAACATCCACATACCTTTCACGCTGTTGATATGTAATGGGTTTTATTTGTTTAATTTTTTAATTAATTAATTAATTAATTAATTTGTTTATTTATTTTTTTGTACTGTGCATTGAACTCATGACCTTGCACTTGCCAGTCAGGCGCTTATGCTGCTGAGTTAAATCCCTGGCCCCATTTGCTTAATTTTTATTATCTTTGCCTATTAGTGTCGATTACATGAGTACAGAAAGTATTTATCAACGACAGCTCAAAATATCTAATTGGGATGAGCACAAGGTAGATACTCACTATCTACTCACTAAATGTACTCACAGTACATTTTTGGTGAATAAATGAAAATTTCTTTTTTGAATTGTTCACGTGTTTTTTTCAAGACAAAAAAACAGGGCAGTTGCTTATACCTTGTCAGTAAGTTTTTTCCACATCTCCTTTTAAGTAGGATTGAGAAGAAAGTGTTTCTCAAAATTACTTAGACAAACACACTGGCTGCCATTTTGGGAAGCACGTCTAGCTACATCTCCTGACCCTCCTGAGACCCTGTTCTTGGTCAAGGCACACGTTAGGGCTTCCATATGGTACAGCTCTAAAGAGCAGTTTGAGAGACAGTCCTGGGTTACTCATATCTGCATTGTTAGCCCAATCTGATCCACAGGAGCTAGAATTTTGAAGAAGACCACTGATGAAAGGAATAAAAACAATTAGAAGAGCGGAAAGAGAAAAAAAGGAGAAAGAGAACGGTACATAGATCTAAAAACAAACAGCTGTAAACTGTCTTCCTTAGAAGCCTCTTCTTTGACAGCGCCATTTCTCTTTGTTAAGATGTTCTCTTAGTGCAATGTCTAATCACTTTATTCTTTCTTTATTTTCTTTTTTATTAGTATATGTTTGCAGTACATAATTATTGCATTCCTCATAGAGAGTTGATACGTGTATAATACATTGTAACTCATTTTTCAAGCAGACTACACAAATAACAGCAGTTTCTCTTCATTGGTCACTGATATATCCTCAGAAGCACAATATCACATGTCTACTCTGTTCATCTTACCAGCATAGACAGGAAAAATGTGGGTCTGTGTTTACTCCTGGAATCCAGATATTGCTTGATACCAGTGAGCACACAACAGGTCTTTATTGATTAAAATAATAACATATCATCAGTAAGACAGAACTAATGCAAATAAACAACCTAATGCTACAACTCAAACATCTAGAAAAAGAAGAGCAAGCCAAGCCCAAAGCCAAAAGAAGGAGAAAATTATAAAATCAGAGCAGAAATTAATGCAATAGAGACTTAGAAAACAATACAAAGACGCAATGAATCAAAGAGTTGGTTCTTTGAAAGAATAAATAAAATTGATAAGCCTCTAGCCAACCTTATTTAAAAAAGCAAAGAAAAAAATTCAGATTCATACAATAAGGAATGAAAAGGTGAAATTACTACAGACTTTGTAGAAATACAGAAGATCATCAACACCTATTTCAAAAACTTCTACTCTCAAAGGTTTGATAACACAGAAGAAATAGACAGATTCCTAGATACATATGAACTACCAAAGCTGGATCAGGAAGATGTAAAACTGCTGAATAACCCAATTTCTATTAATGAAATTGAAAATGTAATTAAGTCGTTGCCACAAAGAAGAGCCCAGGCCCAGAGGAATTCACGGCGGAATTCTACAAGAAATACAAGGAAAATTTAATTCCAACACTCCTGAAACTCTTCAGTTTCTTCATTCTCAATCCCTGCACCCAAAGTGAATAAATCTTTTTTTTTTTTTTTTTTTGGTAGCAGGGATCAAACTCAGGACCTTGCACTTGCCAGGCAGGCGCTTGTGCTGCTGAGCCAAACCCTCGGCCCAGAAAAATAAATCTTCATTGTCGTTTTTATGCAGGATTGTCACTAGGAGGTGGGCAAATACTTAATAACATAATAATAGTTATACAATCTTCTCTCTCTCCCTTTCTTCCTTTCATTTTTGTCCTCTCACCAAACATCCGTGGAACACCTGAAAATTCCTCCTTCCAATAGTAGAGAGCATAACTGGAGGCAAAATGTACCTAAATTAAAACCTAGCTTTAGCACTATTAGAAATATGTGCATCACTTCCTGACCTTCCATTTTCTTGTTTATAAAACAGAAATGACAGTAGCTCTTTTCTTAATAGGCTTACTAAGGAAATAATTGAAATATTGAATACTTATAAATAAATACTTATTGTGGAACATATCATAGAATAATCTATATTGTGATGCTATAATTATTATTATAATGCTTATTATCCTAGGGATAATACTGGTATTAATAACAATAGTAGTATTTTCTTATTATTTAAGAAATTAGAGTTACCTGTTTGCTTCCTGATGCACTGACATAGAAATGATGGAAAAACTAAAGCAATTTGATCTTAAGATAGTACTTCCTCTATGGAAATATATTTCACCTAAAACTAAGTATTTTGTTATTTTTCTTTTTTTAAAAAAAAGCTCCTTATAATTAATGAGGATATTTCTTTTTGATATCCTATCTGAATAGAATCAATTTCTCTTTAATTTTCTCATTCAAATTCCCTATATTTTAATCTTGATCTTTTGCTCATGCCCATGAAAAAAATCTGTAAATATCTACTTTATGTATTGAATACAAAAAGAAAAACAATCCTGAATCTATGGGCAGAATTAGTTTCAGCTTCAATTTAAAATATAATTAAATTAGGTCTTGTTTTATCAAGCACTGACAACAAGAAAAATCAATAATATTGCAATTTTAGATAGGTTTAACATTGTTTAAATTTTCCTGTCAAACACTCACAGCTAAAATAACTAAGGAAACATATATTTCTCTATGAGACTGCAATGCAATTCGCTCCCTAATAGAACATCAGGTGGGTGGGCTAAAAGCTCCAGTGGTGAGAACTGACAGCAAGATTTGACTAAAATGGGCAAATAGATCCAGAGGCTTTAAATGCTAAAATTTTACTACATGAGCTAGTATTTATTTATTAATTAATATTTACAAGGTAATATGCTATAAACTTGGGCCAGTACATCACTATGGAAGATGCCTAGTAATTTCTTCTCCATCTTTACCATTTTTAATATCTGTAGCTGCCTTGAAGGAATTCATAATCTTTCATGTCACAACAGTGACAAGATTGAATGTGTTGCTATGGATACATGTATCGCTGACGGAACACTTGCAGGGGCATAAGGGAAGGAACCCAGTGGAGAAATCTCTCTAAGGGAAGAGCTTTCCAGACAACTGATCTTGGGAGAGGATGTTGCATGCAGAGGTGAAGGCTTGACTAGAAGACCAGAGGGATGCAATATTTGGTGTTTTGGATACTGCTTTATCCAGGGAAAGTAAAAGAAGAAAGTAAATAAATGGTCAAAATGAAGCTGAGATTGGGGTGAGGGGAAAGAAAATGCAGTGTCTTCAATTCTCTTTCTCTAAACTTCATTTTACAATAGAACATTAATGTGCACCTAAGTCACTGTATTTCCACCCTACACAGCCTCATACTTACCTGCATCTTACAGAGTACGTGTGTTAAATACTCCCCTTTCCACACTTAGCACCATGCCAGGTGAACAATGAATGGCAGGCTCCTATAAAGCGTCTTTCAAGAGAACTTTCTTTCTGCAGTGGTATCCCAGCAGATTTTGAAAAATACTTTATTAGACTGCAAAACAACCACCACCAGGAGACTCTCAACCCTAAACCAGCACGCAGTGCACTCCGTCGTTTTCTTTCTTCGTGATTTTCCTTCCTCCTGGGCTTCACCAGAGAATGTTCAACCACCTTATTAAACTCAGGTCCCTGCAGGGAAGTACCCAGGAACAAGTGCTGTCTTCTGTCATTTCTACATTTCAAAGAAGGTTTGTTTATCCCCATTATCAAAAACCAACAGCCACAGAGGTTTGCTTGGAGGCATTCTAGCATTGTTTAAAAAAAAAAGTGAAATAGTATTTCTTTTTCAAACTGCGCAGCAGAATGGAACAAAAACTATTCTTACCTTAAAATGCGTTTCCTGTCTATGTTATTTAGAGTGAGAACTCATATACTGAAGAGCCAACTTTGCATTAATGGTGGCAAACTGAACCTCTGCTGATGCCTTGATTTTCAAGTCAGGCAGTAGTGCACGGCTACATGGGTCACCTCACGACTTAAATTCACCTCAACCCAGTCATAAATGTACAATGTGGAGAATTTCATATCTCTTTAGAAAGCTAGGGGCATGGGAAATCTTCACTAGTTTTTAAGTTGAGATAGTTTTCCCTGAGCATCAGGTTAAGGGAAAAAGAAAAGAAAAAGCTTAAAAACAATGTACTAGAACTGTTTCACCTAAAACATGTTATGTAACTATTAATTCTTCCTTTTCCTCCCAGTGTACATTATAGGAACAGAGCAGAAAACCTGTTTCATCTCACTGTGGCCTGCACAATCATCACTCTCCTCCTAGCAGTTACCCTTTTGGTACCAAGATCCAATGATTTTCTTGGGATGTGTTCAGCAGTTCCAAAAACTTCATCACCTTGTGGAATCATGAATCATCTGCTACAGATTCCAGTGGTTCAGGGATGACCACATGATCAGTTGTAGAAAGCAGAGTGGTTTCTCCGCGGTGTCTGAGTTTAGAACACGGAACTGAAGGGCCAAATATGTTGGAACCAACTTGGCGGGAACCAAGACCCAGCTCATTGGCCTTTTCTGCTGGTAACCATTAGTGTAGCTTCTTTTACTGTCTCTTCCAAACTGCACTTTTCCCCTTAAATACCCAAATTTAAGTTCCTTTATTTTTGACATCAAAAATTTTGAATAGGGCTAGCCCATGAAGACCTAAACAAAATAAAAACAACACTAGCAATGAAGAATTACATGAATTAAAAACAACTTCCAAAATAACTAGACATTCTGTTGTCATGATTTATGGTACAAGTTCAGGCCTTTTGGAGCCTAAGACAAGGTCATGATTTAAAAATGTGTGTTCTCATTATTTCACTGTGAACTAATTCATACATTTTGTACATAGGAGGCTGACTTCAAGGTTGAAGCCATTTCTTTGTACACACTCAGCCGTAAACAAGTTTTTATGTTATCACATAATAGATACTGGGATGAGTTCTTTATGTAAGAGAGTGGACATAAGTCAGGCAGCAAATACTAATTATCTGTCAAAAGGTAATCAAACTGGGAATCGGGAACTTTAGTGGAAAGATCTTACGCTCTGATAGGGTTGCTACCTAAAGCCATTACTCTAATATGAATGCAGTCATCTGAAGCTGAGTGTATTTGTTTAGAGAAAATCAGCTCCATCTGCACCTTATCCACATGGTCAGAGGAAACAGAACTCTAGTTTGTCCAGCCATAATGAGGAAGAACTTTGGAAAAGACTGTAACCTAAGGAAAACCTTGAAGAAGCTTATTACTAGGGACCTACTTGTCCGGAACTCTAACCTCACAGCTTTCCTGTTTGTACTCCAAATCCCACAACCCTCACTGAACTCGTGATATTTTATGTTTCACCACTAATCACCTCCTACCAGCACTTTGTATATTTTTCTGTCTTCTCAACAAGAGATTATGTTTAGGAATTTACAAGTATTGGAAAAGAAGTAACCTTTTAATTGACTGCTTCATGCATTTAGAAGAGTAAAATATAATGAGGCTGATTCAGACAAATTCTTTAGAAAGATAATAATTTGATATATATATATATATTCATTACTAAATGAGCTTCATTCATATTTTCTCTTCCAATTTAAACATAGTTAACCCTAGGTTATCTGGTGTTTCATTATTTAAAAATTCATTGGGACTCTAGGATTCTCAAGACACACAGTTTGTAACTCTACTGTAAACCATTCCAAGGTATACTTTCTATCTTAATTGCACTAGTAAATGTTGAGAAAAGCACTACAAGGATAGACTGACAGTTAAATATGTTTTACTCATCCCAAAATACAGAGAGTGGAGCATATCCAAGGTTCATTATCACAAGCAAATTTACAGAAAATAGGACTTGGGATGTGGATATGGAACCAATTGTTATTACTTACTATTTTTTTTTTGCCAAAACAGATGACTAGCATCAATAATTTTTATACTCACTAAGCATTAAGATTTTGAAACAACGTATTTCTATTAAATTAGTAGCTACTCATCATAAGTTCTATAGTCATAATTCTGACACCTTCACCTTTCAAAAGAACATTTACCTTTTGTGATAGAAAATGTAACTGGTATGTGTGTGCATCATTGTTTAGAGGTGCCAGGATTCAAACCTAGGGCCTCATGCATGCTAGTTCAAGTGCGCCACACTGTCACACCCCACCTCTGATATTTAAAATTCATCTAAATCCAGAAGGATCATTGGCACTTTAGAAAACACAAACCTTTTGTGTACCTGAACATTTTAAATAACCAGTCTATCATTTATTAGCTTATCTAATTGTTGTAGTCAGGGGTTGTTCAGAGAACAATTAGAATCAGGATGTAGAGTTTATAATATCATCTGTATGATGGTCACCTAGAGTAAACACAAGAAAATGTAGGAAATCTACCCACAACACTAAAGACATAGAATATTTAGCCAAGGGCCTGAATCCCACAGCAATGTCGCACATGAGTCCAGATGAAGAGCCAGAGCTCATGACAATGCCTTCCACGTGTCCAAGTGGAGGTCTAGACCCCACAAGAAGGACTCACACCAGTCCCTTTTAAGGATCCATGCTGGGAAGTCCCTAAGGTCAGCGGCGGAAGCTCGAAAGTGTATGCCAGCAAAGTGAAGGAGCTGTGCTGATACACTGAGGGTTTTAAGCTGGAGCCGAGAAGTCACACTCACAACAAAGACCAGGGATGTCCTGAAAAGCACCACAGCCATCCTCAGCAACACGGAGGCCCCGAGCTCCTCCAACGACAAGCACAGTCCAGTACATGCCGGGAAGCCAGTGTGACGAGTTCATCCTGGAGACCAAGCCGCACACGTCTTCCCCTCTGGAGCCAGGATGCAATGCTCGATGTGAAGACCAGAGCTTCCCAAGGAGAACCAACGGCTCAAACAGCAACACATAGGAGAACCCACAACACCTCAATGCCTCAGTGACTCAACACATCTCAATGCATTTACGCCTTCCTTCTCCTCCATGTCTCTCTTTATGCTGGCAACTTTCCTCAGGTGAAACATCTACCCTCAGCAACATCGTGATGCAATCCAGCTGGTGTTAAGTTGACCACTAGGTTTTAATCCATAACACTAATATATAATTTTAATTTTACTCTAAAAATCTTTATCATTCTAATAATGACTTGACTTTAATGTTTTCTATTATACAAAATGCTTCATATAAATTTCTATTTTGTAACACAGACACTTGTCTCTCAAGGGAGCGCTAGAAGACAATTTTCAGTAGAGAGTCCAAAATCACCTATCCAAATAGGAGCCTGCTCTACAGTTAATGCCCCCTTTGAAATACTACTGCAATGGAAAAATAGTTTCCAATGATTATTAGCATTAAATGCTTGCTACTTAAGTCATCAGCCAATATGAATAACAAGCAATATGAATAAGTGAGAATAGAAAATTTCAGGGCTACACAAGGTCAAAGTCTTTGAAAGTTAGGCAATACAATATATATGTGGAATGTTTTCTGTTACTGCCTGAGATCTTGATCATCTACTGTCCTGCAGTTTGCCTGCATAGGATTTAACAGCAGGGTTTCATTTGCCAAATTAAAAGAAAACAAATCCCTTTGTAAATCTCCAAGAGGCTACATTTACATGCCTCAAGTTACAAAATACTTAACAAAGGAATTGAAGTCAGTAAGTAGATATTTTGCAAATAATCAATTATTAATGTACTGTTTCTTGGACTGGAGTATTTCCATTTTAGAATTATCCATTTGACCAGTTCCAGTGCCCACATTCTTGCTTCTGTTTTAATGAATATGGCACTTTGTGAATATTGTGTTATTGAACCATTCAAGATTTGCTCCCATTTACCATATTATTCCACGGGGTGGGGTGTGGTGAAACACTGGGAAACTTCTCACAAAGGTGAAAAAAAAAAAAAAAGAATAGGTTTTACACTATGACCATCCTACCTTTAGTTAAAGTCCTGAAATTACATTTGGAAATATCACTTCCATATTGTGTACAGCCTTGGATAGATTAAAAAATCAAGGCTTCCTAATTTCCCCACAACTGAAATATTGGCAAGTGTCATTGTAGATAATGTATTTTCTGTGATGAGCTATGGAATTTGAGCCCAAGAGGCAGGCATTCAAGTTGCAGTAGACTTTAGTAATGACACTAGACATTTAAGTAATTCTTACTACTGTGATGTTTTCAACTATCCCAGTCTGGTTAGACTTATACCTTGTTCTATAGGCTTCTCTCCATTGCATAAAGTAACGTATATTTTTCCACTGTGTGCTGTATTGTATGAAATGTTTCTCTTATGATAGTATTATTAGAAAAGCAATTATTCCACAAAATACACAGAATAAGAGTGCTCCTCCCTACCTTGTGAAGCAGATCAAGGTATTCTATTAAAAAGAATTCTCTGTATTTGAGTTTCCACTTCACTTTCTAAACCTGAGCAATGTTTCTTTCCAGTGCATCTTTAATTCCTGTGTAAGAATCTCATGTTCTTTTTCTCCTTAGCATATATTATTCACAGTCAGTTGAGCAAGAAGAGTTCACTTAACCTTCCTTTCATATTCCTCCCCTTGTTTCTTAGGTTTAATAAAGGCAAATAGAAGACAAGAGAAGAGAAGGAATTGCTGAAACAATATTTGTGTACTGTTTATTTTTTCATTCATCCAAAATGGTCTGTCATGATATATTTCTAGACTTGCATGAAGAAAGACAGTCTTACTACCTGGCAAGTACCCATCTTTTATAATTGGAATGATATGTACCTGAGAATTGTCAGGCCCAAAACAGAGAAGCAATGGGCTTGTTTCCAATGAGTTACCCGAGAGGTTAGGGCCAGATCAAAAGGTGGATTATTTTCTGCAATTATTAAAGTATTATATAGGAGAGAATTTTATATCACATTCATCAAGAATCATAAACCTTTCCTATGCAATAGTGTTCCTTGTCTAATATGTAAAAGCACAAATATTATCATTGGCATTTTTGGTTCTAGTATGCTTTTCTTTCCCTGGAATTTCACCACAACCTCCTTTGGGTCAGCACTTTCTGACCAATTTCTTTTTATCTTTGGGGTGTAGTTAAGATTTTGTTACTTTCAAGGTCCTTATTTGTAACACGTTTTACTATATTCATTGCTTTAATGCTGTGCTTGTACTCTCAAGACTGAACTGTTTGTCCATTTTTGTTACTACTATAGACACTATTTGTCATTATCATCTTGGAAGAATACATGCCTGGAGAAGTTATTCAGAAACATATAAAGAGCACAAGGAATGCTTCCACATATTCTGTTCTTTTTTTTCCTCTGTGGAGTTTGTTATAGCAGATTAATGATCACTGTAGAAAATCAGAATGGAAAAAACTTTCAACGCTTTCACTGTACCAATGACGAAAGCCTCAGGCTCACGCATACTCTTAACACATTATTTTGAAATTTCGTGTGCATTTGTTGAACCTAGCCTGGCCAGGTACTGCTCTGGGTATAAAATGCTGACAGTCAAATGTAAAACATTAACTGTTCTCAGAACAAACTTTCTAATGTAAATACCCATCATCTGCAGAATGGATAAAAAAGATATGGTATTTTTGTACAATGGAATACTACTCAGCTATAAAGAATGAATTTAAGACTTTTATAGGTAAATGGATACAACATGAGACCATGTTCATAAGTAAAATAAATCAAACTCACATGTGTATATATTGTAGTTTCCCTATTATAAAAATAAAAAAAACTAAAGTGAAAACATAATAAGATCCAAAATGTACAATAGATATTGTGAATATGAAAAGTAAAGAAAATGCTTAAAAGGAAAGAACAGCTGGGGTAGGGAAAAGAGAGAAGAAGGAAGGGAAAAGATAGATAACTATACTACTAATCTCTGTAAATTCAATGAAAAAAACAGTTTGTGTTCTCATTGTTTGATTTTTTTTGATCATTATTATGCCTAATCTCATAACCTGAACAAATATTTCTAAGGTAACAATATGCAATATACTAATTAGTGTTAATTGCTTACTATTTTTCTGAAATTCTGTATCATTTGTATCTTTCATTTTCTCCTTTTTTTAAAATAAAAAAGGATAGCCATACTGATATTTACAATGAAATAGAACAAAATCTATGATAGAGTTATAATACTGTATTGCAGAACTCACAAGAGAGACACCTGTGTTTGTACTAATGAAGTTTGAAGGCAAACAAATAAGTCAAGTTCTCCTGGATTAGGTAGAAAAATAATTTATTTAGAGTATAGCAGATAACTCATAGAACCACTGTGGAGGCTAGGAACAAAACTCAGAAAAGGGATAAAAATGAAGGGAAGCTAGGCTCACGGAATCAAAGCTAAAAACAAGCAGAAATAAAACAGGACAGAAGCAATGCCACATAAGTAAGCTGGCTTGACCTGTTTCTGTTTCCCTTGGAAAGCGGAAATTGAAGATTGTACTGTGGGCTTTTTCTTTTCTTTTTTTTTTAATCGGTTCTGGGGATTGAACGCACGACCTCATACTTGCAAGGCAGGCGCTTATGCCGCTGAGCTAAATCCCCAGGCTGGAAATTGAAGACTGTACTACTACTTGGGAAAATGTGTGTTACTGCTGTTGCTGTCAGTGAAACGAGTGTTTCGGCCTCCTGATATCAACAGACTTCGCTTCATTTACAGGATCTATATCTCATCAGTCAATGCTGGGTTTCTAGGGAGGCTAAGAACATAAGCATCTGGCTTTTGATCCTCTACCGTGATACACAGGTTTGTTCTCCCAAAACTTTTAGTAATCATTTTCCGTGAATACCTGCATGGAGATGGCCTTGAACATGTTGTTTGTAGAGACATGAATGTATGTTAGGTGAGATCCAAATACATTGTAAATTTGTAAGTTAAAAAATTCTTACAGTAAAAGACAGATTACCATTAACTCCCTTCAAAATACTCCGCATTGCTCCGCATATATGCTTATCCCATGATTCCTGTTGCTTTTGGAAGCTGATCTGGGAGTTCTCCTTCAAGCGTCTTTATGCGGTATGGTGATAGATACAGTCAGTACTGCTGCCAAGTGCCACTGACAGCAGTGTGCACACCGCGGTGCTTCCTCACCTGAGCCACCTAACTCCAGTTTATTTTTTGGAAGCATAACACTTTGGAAAAATCTCCTCACAGGCTCTGGCACCATGCAACTTCCAGCTTTCTTGCCAAGCCAAAATGACAGTAACAGGTAAATGTTTTGAATCAATTCAGGACCTAAAAACGGCCACAAGAAGACCATAATATTTATGGTAAAATATTTATGGGAAAAAATACTTATGGGAAAGGACTTCCAGAACTATTTCAGGAAAGTGGCAAGAATGGTAGAATAAGTGCATTTGACAAGGGGGGAGTTGTAGTTTTGGAGTTATTAATGGCATTGTGTCTATTATAATAATACATTTTAAAATATAGTATTTTACCATATTTTATTTTTTAACTAATTACTTATTTATTTGAGACATAATTTCACCATGCAGTGCAGGGTTGGCCTTGAGCTCACTTTGTAGTCCATGTTGGAATCAAACTTGCACAATCCTCCTTCCTCAGCCTCCCAAGTGCTGGAATTACAGGGATATACCATGCCTGGCATTTTCATCTACTTTATATCACACCTTATGTATCACACCTTCTATGTCTCAACTCAGACTAGGACTCTAAAGGAAGACTAATAAGATAGAGATTTGTCCAACATGTTATGTTTTCAAAGAATAAACTGGAGTTAAATGGTAATTGACATAGGAAGCAGAGAACATGCCAAATCGCAGAATACCCTGAGCATCACAGAAGGTTGAATATGATGGGGTAAAGAGGGGATGGTGGGGACTCAGGTGGGAATCTAAAAAGATGAGCATAGGTGTGACATCTGATGTTAAAGCAGACACCTGGTCTTAAAGGACCTTATATTCCAAGCTCACTATCTTTTACTTAATTTTCTGTGGAATAAGAAACCAGGAACAGACACTGAAATGTTCCCACATGGCTAAACGGGTATTATATCGCAGGGGGTTTCTATAAATCAAGGCGAGTGACATGAGTCACACAACTAAACTAATAATAATGGAGATGAAATAAAGGAATATATTCAAGAGTGACTAGCACACAAAGCCCAGGTTAACATGTCTGTGTTAGCCCTGAGGATCCAACACCAAGTAAAATATAGTCTCTTCTTGGAGAGCTGACAACTTAATTAAAAATACCCCTAAAGATAAGTAATATTATAAGATTTTGTGATTTGTGTCTTCAAGTTAACTTCTCATATATCCAATATCTATATTTAATTTGGGACCACTGAATACTCATATAGGAAACAATCTATCTGGGTGCTAAAATTAATTTTCCATATTTGCCATGGTAGAGAAGAATGATAATGAATAAATGAAAGGAAAACCCTCAAACTCAACTTAGATAATGGTACTGGTAGTTACAGTTCTCTTGCATGACATTTCTCTTAGATTTATATAGAAATAGTAAGGCAGAGAAGTGGTGTAGACTCTGTGATGGTACCTGTAATAAATTACAGCAAACAGAGGTAGGCTGTAAATTTTGTGACCTAGAAGAATTATACTCAGTAAGTATTTCCTTTCTGTATTTTATTTTCCTAAAAGGTTAAAGGGGAAAATGCATTTTTTTTCTTTTCTTCTCTTACAAGCTATTGACAGAATGGCCTCTATGTACTAGGTATTACATAAGGTGACAGGGACACAGGCTGCATCCGTGTCCTCCTGAGAACACTGACAACAAAGTGCATAGCAGCACAAAACCCGGAGACTACCAAGGAAAGAGTCACAGTGCTATGGAAACCAGCAACATGCAAACCCAGCTCCTTAATGTCTATTAATCAAAGGCCGAATAATAGCTGATAGTGTCACTAAGTCTTCCAATTATCCTATGAAATATTAAAGGCCAAGGTAATATAATAATTAAAAGGAAAATCTGATGTTTATCTCAATAATTATTACATTATGAAGCTAACTGAAATAATAGTGGTTAGTGATTGTCATGAAACACCAAAGGGATACTTAAAATGTTCTTTTGGGATTTGAAAAAGTGACTTGCCTGATAATGCCCTAAAATAAGAAACCATTCCTGTTTGTGCCGCATTGTGAGGCAAGATCCCTGAGATTCTCTTGGAACTGTCTACATCAACAAAAGTCATATGCGAGGAGAGATTGAAATATAGTACCAACGTTTAAATTTACAAACATTTGTTGTAATAAGAACACATTGGCATTAATCCCTATCAAAACATGCCTACTCGCTGTGGACACACGTATTCTATCCTTCTGCCCACCTTCTGAAGTGGTAGTGGAAGTCCTCCTCTCTAAGTATCTAAGAATTGTGATTAAAAGAATAAAAAGAGTGAATGCAGCTGCAGAGTGCCATCCCACCCAAAGGCAGGCTCCTGAAAGGACTGCATGCGTTCTCAGGCACCTCACTCACCAGATCCGCCACCGTGGCACTTCTGGCTCCTCCCTAAGGTCAAAAGGACCTTAATAAATTCAGGACATCAAGGCAGCCATGACAGCACAACTAAAGACAAGAAACAAAATTTCCAGAACTGCCTTAAAAAGTTGCAAGGATGATGGAATAAATGTGCTCCAAGGGAGCGACAGCATTGCGAAGGGAACTCGTGGAAATGCGCATTTTGCTGCAATATGTGTTCTCTCATTTAAGCATTTGCTGTGTTTCCCCATCACATCTCATATGCAGTCTGTACTTTGATATTCCTTAAAATGAATTTGGCTCAAAGGGTTTGGAATTTGTTAGTGGAATACGACGCCATCATCAACATCTGTCATGACCTTCACTTAGAAAAAAGAGGCTTTTGACTCAGTTAAGGCACTGAGTTGACCTGAATTTTAAGGCATATTGAGAGTGAATTCACTCTCATTCCCTGCAATATAAAGCACTAAATTGCTTTTGTTGACATGGCATGTGCATCCATTATAGGGCAATTTATGCAAATATAAATGTTTTACAAAATCTCATCATCTGAGAAAATCATATTATAGTACTCTTTGAAAGTTCAACATGAAGCAGCATCCATGCTTATTTAAATCTTCCAGAATATACATGAGAGAATTATTGAAGCTTTCTTTGATAGCTTAGAGCAGTGCTGGTAAACGTATGTCCTGACACAGAGGGCTGTGCATTATCATTGCATTACTAAAAGGTTTGCCATCACTGGCGCAGAGAAACTGTGCCCAGGCTGTTATGGTCCAAACCAGTTATGTGGTGCCTGCCAGGATCGGTTTTTTTCTTTGATAGAATTACTTTAATTTGTTGTGTCAGCACACAATATAGGAGAACTCACCTATGAGTGCTGGATAAACGCCTCATCCTGGGTTATCAGTGCCCTTTGACATGTGACTTAAGTCTAAAATAAATTTAGAGTGAAATCATCCTAAAATGTTAGGAGTTTTACTTAAAGTCAAACTTTTTAGAAAGAATAGAAGTCAATCCTTCTTGCTACCAGTACACATAAGTATCAAAGGATATATTTACTCATACAAACTATAATTTCTCTCTCTTTCTTTCTTATACAGGCACATACATACTGCGTTCATAAGACATCAACAATAGTTCACTTCTTTTTCTTCTTATATTTACATGGTGAGACAATATTAATAGCAACAATAACTTGGCTTATAAAACAAATAATCTTGCAGTTACAACTAAAGGGGCATGCCTACCTCTTGATTTATCTTCACACTTTCAAACTCAAGTTTTACATCTCCTCTTTGACAGAGAATCAGTGCGATGCACTAATAATCAGGTATAGTTGGGTGTTAAATACTTCCCCACCCATCATCTTATTTACCATCCTGAAGAAGCAGACATCATGAGCTTCACTCTCTCTATGATACTCAGGCTTGAAAAGTTACACAGTGTTTCAATACAGAAGTAACAGAGCCCATTTTCAAACCTAGGTCTGTCTGATATCACAGGCGGTGTACTTGCTCCGTTGTCAGCTGCCTCCCCACACCAGCACACCACAGTGACCTTGCTGAGGAATACATTCTAAAGTTGGCAGGTGAGGAGAAAAATGAACATTTAAATTAGCCTAGATAGTTCCCTACATATCCCTAACCGAGACATACATCAGTGATCCTGGGCCCGCTGGGCCACGTAATGGCCAATAAGAAGAGGGGCACACAGCAGGAGGGGAATGGCCCCTGAGCAGAGGAAACAGAAGCTTCGTCTGTATTCCAGCTGCTCCCCCGGCTCGCTTTTCCATCTGCCGCGGCTTTCTCCCAGATCAGGTGTGGTGTTAGAGTCTCAAGGGAGGGTAGATCTACTGGGAACTGTGGAGGGCAGGCATCTGGCATCCATCTCCTTAGAACCATCCAGAAACCACCCCCGACACACTGCAGCCCCATCACCAGTCCAAGGAAAAAGTGCCTTCCCGGAATCCCATCCCTGGAGACAAAAAGATTTAGGACTGCTGAAGTATATGTCCTGGAAATTCCAGTAGGGCATGGTTTTCTTTTTTCTTTCTTTCTTTCTTTCTTTCTTTCTTTCTTTCTTTCTTTCTTTCTTTCTTTCTTTCTTTCTTCCTTCCTTCCTTCCTTCCTTCCTTTCTTCTTTCTCTCTTTCTTTCTTTCTTTCTTTCCTTCCTTCTTTCTCTCTCTCTCTTTCTTTCTTTCTTTCTTTCTTTCTTTCTTTCTTTCTTTCTTTCTCTTTTCCCTCTTTTTTTAGAAATAGAATATATTAGTATTTCTTTGATTGAACACCAGAGGAAGGAGTTGAACATTTTTAGAGATCATAGAATATGAACATGTGTCTTTAAATATCAGAATGTATCCCATAAATCATATCAGGCCACAAGGCCAGAGTAAAGATTTTTTTCCTAATCATAAAGTTTGTAACTGAATTACCAGTTTGGGAGGAGCAAGATCCTCACATTTTAAGCTGTCCACAGAAGTGAAAGACTTGTTCAATCTCATGACTTGTTAGGTCACACACACGGAGACTGAACAGACTTCTCATACCACTTAAATCATAATTTCTTTCTTCCCCTCCACTTCCTTCTCCACTCTTTTGTTTCCTTTCTTTAATATCCAGTAAGCACGTTAAGGATTTATGTAATTGAACATGAAGTATAATATCAATGATCTTTATTACAAATACTCACCAAGTACCATAATATTGATAATAGAAAGGAATTAAGAAAAGAGGAAAGAAAGAAAGGAAAACACACACACCTATCATCAAGATAGCTACACAACTAATCTCTGTTAGTTCATGAAAAAGAACAGTTTGTGCTTTCAGTGATCATTTTTTCATGTCTAGATTTGTAATCTGCACAACTACTTTGAAGATAACACTATGCAATATTAACTAGTGTTAATCTAATTTTGTTTTGAAATTCTCTATCATTGTTTTTCTTTTTCATTGTTGTTGTTTTGTTGTTAATATTAAAAAATCTAGCATAGAGTCATCCTTGAAATATTATCTGAACTCCCAATATTATCTCACACTTCTGCAGCACCAACTGGCTTTTCACTTACTTAGGCCAGCAGAAAACTCTCACATTAAAGGACTTCATTTAAAATGACTGCCAATGATGTAATCTTCTTTTTTGAGCTGAGGGATTTCAGTATATTAGGTAAAAATATGACTTGGGGAGGGAAGACCATATTACAGGTTGTCCTTACAGAACCGTTATACAGCATGATATTATGTCTTATGTTACCTCCAACAGAAACACCAGATGAAATGATTATATTACCCTCACCACTGACTTGTTTTCAGTGCATAGTCTTACACAAAAACATTTGTCTTAATCCTAAAGCAAAGAAAGACATCCTTTACTGAACCGTCAATATGATTTTGACCTTGTGAACCCTGTAGGCTTTGTAACAGTGTAGTCAATGTTCTTTCTCTGCTTCATGTAGTACAAAGCTCAGGGTTAAATTTGAGACTCCCTTACAGAAATTATGTAATGGAAGATAGTATCTGAAATTTATCTCTGAACTTTATCTTACTATTTTACTCATATTATGTCTTGCTCTTATTTTCATCTATCCTGCTATTTTAGGCATTTCTCTATGTTAGCCTCAAGCATTATCAAAGCAAGATTCAAAAAACAAAGAAATAAAAACAGTCATCAGACATGATTAGCTATTTCTTTGGGGATCCATGAACTCAATAGTGCATATGTCTCATAAATCATATCATGCCATAAGGCCAGAGTTAAGACCTTTTCCTAATCATGGTTTGTAACTGAATTACACTGGGCATTTTCCACCTAGGAATGTACCATTTGGGAGCACAGCAGTGAATGAGTTAGGTATAGTCTTCTAGAATTTTGGGGACAAGATAAGTTCTGAAGTAAACAAGAAATTATATAACCATGTGATAAGAGGTTTGGGAGAAGATGCTAGACATACACGGCCCAGTCGAAGCCCACAGAATGTGAACCTAGAAATGATGCTTAGGGCGCCATTTGTGAATGATTAGGAGCTGTCTACTTAACACTTTTGAGAATATTAGTCAGAGAGAAGAATATAGGAATTATCCAAGTCACTAGTGAATTTTGAAATTATGATTAGCCATGATGGACTGACTGTAAACCATGGGATTTACAAGTAAACTCTGGCTCTTTGTTCAGAGGTGAGTACAGATGCCACTCATAGTGGTAAGGAGTACAAGTCTGAATACACAGGTAATCTGATAGTCAAACACTCAAATCCCTTTCTTCAAGATTTGTGACATCTTTCCTTATGAAATGTACCTCTGTTTCTATTACCTTGCTTATGTGTTGGCTTTTTATAGTTACTTAACCGTGCTAGTCAATAATAACTTTGGTTGGATAAAATTCATTTTTATTAGCACATGTTTGCAGTGTGTCATGTTTACATTTCTTGTGTTCAGTTGGTACCTG
>PVJX010028340.1:0-23959 GCA_004027295.1 Dolichotis patagonum | reverse complement strand
AGTTGAGGCCATTTACATTAATGGTTGTAACTGTTATATATTGGTTTATTGTTGACATGTTATCTTTCTGCTGTTGTGTCTTTAGCTTTCCATTCTGTTTAATTGTCTGCCTTGCTTGGTGGTTTTATCCCATGTGTATCTAGAATGTCTTTCAGTATTCTTTGTAGGGTTGGTTTGGTGTTCATGAAGTTCTTCAGCTATTCTTTGTCATGGAAGTATCTTATTTCTCCATCCATTTTGAAGGACAGTTTTGCAGGGTGTGTCAGTCTGGGTTGGAAGTGGTTTTCCTTTAGGATCTGAAATACTTCACTCCATGCTCTTCTTGATGTCATTGTTTGTGTTGAGAAGTCCGCAGTGTTTCTGATAGGTTTTCCTTTATAGATGATCTCTCTAACAGTTTTTAGTATTCTGTTCTTATGGTGGATTTCCTGGATGGTGATTATTATGTGTCTGGTTTATTTTGGTTATGGCTGTTTGGAGTTCTATATGCTTCACTTATCCAAATGTCAGTTTCTCTTCTCATGTTTGGGAAGTTTTCAGCTATTACTTCTGTAAATATCCTCTTGATATCATTTGGGCTGTCCCCTTCTTTTTCATTTATCCCTATTAATCTTATGTTATTTTTCTTTGCATCATCTTGCAGCTGTTGAAATGTTATTTCCTGATTCTTTGTTATTTTTAAAAGATCTTGTCTGTCCTGTTCACTGGCTGCAATCTTATCTTCGAGGTCTGAAATTCTATCTTCACTTCATTGAGGTGGTTTTGGCATCTTTCAATAGCATTTTTGTTTTCCTGTATATCTCTTTGAATATGCTTTATGTATTCTGTTTGTTTCTTATAGTGTTCACTTAGGGATTCTATCTGTTTGCTTTGTTCCTCTAATTTTTTAGCTGTGTCTTCACTAGATGCATTCACTATTTCTTTCACTGTTTTTATCAATTCTTCTTTTACCTGAGCAAGTATTTCTGATTTGAATTTCTCCATAGCTTTCCCTAGTTGCATATTTATTTAATTTGATATCATTTCAGACATTTCAGGTGTATGGCTTCTTTTTTCTTCTATGTACATGGCTTCTAAGCTTTCTTGGGGAGGGCTGGAACTTTGAGCCTGCCTTTTGGTCTTTCCTTTTGTCATTTTTCTATATTTCCTTGCTTTGAGCGGTGTTCCAAAACTTCCTCTGCATGTGTGGTAAATTACCTCTTGCACCCTCAGTTCCTGGAGCAGCGGTGCCTCCCCCACAGGCTCTTGGCTCCCTTGCAGGGACCTAACTACCCTCTGCAGGCTCCTGGCTTCCTAAATTGTAAGGCGGATGCTGGGGATGGTCAACCCGGAGCCTGTGGAACCTCTGGTGGGCCGGGCCACCATCCTTTGTCCCAGGCAGGTCTCTGGGAGGTTCCCTGCGGGTGAAGGGTGGGCCTATAGGTCCCAAACAGTCAGGCCGAGATGCTGGTTCCCACAAAGTTCCCTGTCCCAAACAGACCTGGCTGAGATGCAATATGTGTGTGTACCAATTCCCCAGGATGAATATAATTATTCTGTATTGCAATCATATACAAAAAGGTTGTTTAGCATTTTTTTAAAAAGGAGACTCTATGGAATGGATACTCCAAGTCCAATGACTGGGCCACTTACTACTGCAATAGGTTTCTTAAGCTGCACAAAGGTAGTCCTGAAGTTTCTGACAGCTTCAACTGTGATCATGTTTTCTCTTTCAGCCATCTGTGAGGTGCCTATTAAATAAAATCAAGACCATAGCAGAAGATTCGGCCAACAGCTCTGAAGAGAAGCATCTTGCTGTCATCAACAGGAGCTGTGTTCAGAGCCTCTAGACTTCTCATTACATTTAGATTTAGTGAGTTACCCCCACTACCACCAGTGATGTTATAAATGACAAGATGTGCTGACACCATCTTGCTTGACACCATCTTGCTTCCTGGTTACAGTATCTCTGCATCTGTGGGCATTTTCTGCTTGCTTCACGTTGGTATAAATGTCAAAGGTTATATTGTCCATACAAAACTGTTGTCCATGCACTTACTTTTCCCAGGTATGGTTCTTGCTACAGGCATCTGGAGGTTGGTTGACCCCTGAACTGCTAGCAAACTCATGAATGAAGACATATCTCTTCATTAATGCCAACCCTATGTCACAGGAATGATACCTCAGACATTAGTGGGTGTTATATTTACTTTTCTCTCATTGCTGAGACAAAATACATGATATACAAAGCTCAGGAGGGAAAGATTTATTGAGTTTACAGTGTGTAGAGGTTTTAGTCCATAATCAGCTGGCTCCAAGGCAGGGTGGCATGGAAGACAGGCAATCATTCATAGAAGTAAAATATAGCAAAAGCAGCAAGAGCAAAAGGGGAAGAACAAGTCTCTTTTACTCCTTTATATTGCACACAGACTACGCAACCTAAGATGGGTGTAACACTCACACCTCCAACCTTAGCACTAGACAGTGGATCAATAACAAGTCGTAGATTCAGCTGCCTCTAAAAGCTCACTCCATGACTGCATGAGGTTTGGGGGGAACATCCGGACACAAATCATAACAGTTATTTAGAGCCTGCACCCTGTCTCAGCTCATTCTGCTCCAAAAGGGCCCAACAAAAGTCCCAGACATTTCTCTGCTGCTGTTTCTGGTGCCACTGTGCCCTCAAGGTCCTGTTGCAAAGGTTCCAGTCTCTCAGAGCTCTGTACTTTTACTCTTAAGAGAGCTCTGAGGTACAGGTATCTGATACCTGACTTCTGAAGGTCCATGTTCTTTTCCATGACAGACAGAGTGATGTATTTTTCCTAAACTTCTGGCTGGCCACAAAAACTGACTGTTTTGGTCTCATGGTTTTTGTTAACTACCTGTGCCACAGAGCAGAAGACCTCAACCCAGGCCACACTGTAGGAGGTAAGCAGTGAGCAAAGATTTGTCTGCATGGACAGCTGCTCTCCCTCACTTCCATTACTGCCTGAACTCTGCCTCCTCCTCCATAAGCAGGACATTAGGTTCTTATAGGAGCTTGAACCCTACTGTGAGCAATGAATTTAATCATCCCACAACCACAACCCCAGATTGTCTATGGAAATCCATGGAAAAAAATGTCCTCCTTGAAACCCTTACTTGGTGCCGAAAGAAGTTTGGGACCATTGCCTTAAGCCAGACCTTGGAGAAGCTGCTATTGGTAGACCTAGAAATCTGTTTGCCAGTAGTGTTGAGAGAGGTCCTCCTTGTTGGTGACTCTTTCCCTTCTTCTCACTGTGAGGTTGTGTACGAACTCCTCAAAGCTCACCAGCTGCTGCTGTGCTCCGGCTCCAACATATGTGGTCCTCATTGTCACAGTGCTTCCACTGCACAAGGTCTGTGGCTCTCATTTTTCTTCTGTAATCTTCACCCTGTGCTTTTTGAGGACTTAAGCAAGGGGGAAAGTGGTAGCAGTGAAGCTGTCTATCAGTACAAACTTATAACAGTTGTGATGGTGGTCCAATAAGATTCATGCCGGCAGTGTTTCTACCTACATAATCTATGTTGTGAAAATTACTTAGTTCCATGGCCTCTCCCTAAAATGGGCAAGGCAGGTGACATAGCCAAAATTTGCATTCCAAACTGTCTTCACCCAGTGTACTTCTGCTTTTAGCTGTTTCTGCATTGATACCTCCCCTTACCATCATCTTGTTTATGAAACTTTGAAGAAAAATAGCTTGTGATTCTTTGAAAGCTGTGAAAGCCATTACCCTGAACTTGATATCCTCCAGTGAACTAGCAATTCTATACCCTCTGCAGCGATTTGAGAGCCAAATCAGTCTTAACTCCAGAATGTCTGGAAAGTCCTAAAAGATTTTCAAAAATGCTCTCTATGTTCTCTTTTTACTTTCTCATTCTTCTGTATCTTTATTTGCACAACACTATTTCCATAGCTTAATTCTGACCAGGTATTTCATTTTACATGCTCACATTTGAAATATTCTCTTAGGACTCTCTTTTTGTGCAGGAGAGGAGAGGATGCCAATGAGGAAAACACCCAGCTTTAAGTAAATAGTATCCTTTTTTGGTACAAGTAATAGTATTTTTTAAGAACATTCAACTCTTGCACTATATACTTCTAAAACTCACTTTATATTCAATAGATTTTCCAAGACAGGAAAATGCCTACTAGAGGTACCCTGCAATTGACTGGAAAATCCAAAGACTGTCACCATGTATGAGATATCTGTCTCTCACTTTCAAGACAGTCCCTTTATTTTAAAGCAGTGGCACTTACATAAACACCAGCCTGATTCATCTTATGCTGACATATGTGTGAACTCAAACTACACAAACTTGGATTGCTTAGTATTGTGGTAGAAAAACCAACCCAAACATGGAAAGGACCAGTGAAGATAAGCCTTAATGCACTTTTTAATGTGATGAAGGCAGGGAAAGGAGGTGGAACATCTGTGTTCATGATGTTATTGTATCTTGTCCTGCACGTCTATGTGGCTGTGCCTGATTTTTTACTCCATTCATAAGAAAGCTTGTAGTCATAAGTTGACACACTTATATATGATTGTGTGTATGTATTTCATAGAGAAACACATAGATGTGGTAATCCCTAGAAGTTCCCTGAGAGATTGGTTGCAGAGACAAAGACACGTGGAATAGAAATGGGCGGGTAATGACACCTTCTTTTCTTTCCTTTTATTTTCTTTTTCCCTATTTGTCTCTTGTCCTCTCTTTACTTGTTTTCTTTTTTGGTGACTAACTCCAGCCACAGAAAACTAATCCTCAAATACAGAGTCAAAGATCAGTCCCAAACTGAGCACAAATCCACTGGCAATCCTGGCTAAAGTACACATTCTGGGATCAGATTTGGACCTAACACAGAACTGTAGATACTAATGGAATCTCACTCTTTCATTTTTCTCTGACAGATGGGTTTTCTTCTTGGTAGTCTGATGGGTTAGTGTGGGTTTTTTGCTGTTGATTTTATTTTTGTTGTTTGTGTTTTTCACTTTTCTTTCTATTCTGCTTTGTCATTTTGTTTTTTCTTTCTGTATGTTTGCTGTTTTTTCCATGTGCATGATTATTTTTGCTCCTTGTTTTTGTTTTTTCTTCTTTTTTATTTCTCTTTTCTACCTTCTTTTCCCTGTCTTCATGATTGATATCTCTAAACTTTGCCTTTGTATTATTCCATTCATCCTCTTCCTCTCTTTCATCAAATATCTCACTTGATTTTATGAGACTTTCGTGTGAGAAAATTTTGTCTCTTCCCTTTCTGGTTCACTTCGGTACTCCTAAGCTTTGTCTTCTAATCTTTCCCCCTTATATCCTGAAATTCTCCAAAACCTGGATGATCATCCTTTGCCCACCAAATTTGCTCCTACTATACTTAACCCCATCCACCTCCCCATCCTACTCCATACCCCTCTTAATCCCAACCCCTCCCCCACACACACACACACAAACAGGGTAAAACCTCTCTACTAAGTGGAAAAACTTTGCATACAAGTTCCTGGTATAAACTGGATTATACTATATAACTATAGAATGTGATTCTATGGTTAAAGATATCAGACAACTAATTATCAGTTTTTCAATAGCCAGGCTGTGTTTGCAGCTATTGTTACTGTTAACTGTACTATTTTAACTAGGATGCCATGCCTGTTATAATCTGTTTCTTCTCTCCTATATAACACTGAGATTGCAAGGGCCCATAATCATCACCATAATCCAGTACCAAAGGAATAGGCTTTCAGTCAAAAAGATAACAACTCCACATTCTTAATACACTGGAAAGGTAGGTTCTTGGGATAGACAGAAAGACCAAGAATCACCTATATCTAGAAGACATCCTTTAGGAACAGACATCACCTAGAAAAGCCTCAACACCAGGGATAAAGCTGTCTAACATAAGAAATCTACAAGCATCAAGACAGAAAACAAAATAAAATTTAAAAATAGAAAATGACAAGAGGAAGAAGCAAAATACAACCCGCAAAGCCCAGCCCATCCAGGACAAGTCCATAATACAAAGAGATAAAGGAAATCAGAAGGCAACCACTGGAACTCTCTTACATGATAGCAGGAGAAGTGAAAACCAAATGTAAGAGTCTATAGAATAAATAATGTCTGAAGTGCAAAAAAAAATGACAATCAAAATTTTAAAAAAATGAAAGTAGACGCAGATCTAAAGAAAGAAGAAGAGGTTAGGAAAAAGCTGGAAACCATGAATGTCCAATATAGACAAGAAATGCAATCAAGGAAACAGATCCAAACAAAAATCCAGGTGATTAAAATCTCCATTGAAAGAATATGCAACAGATTGAATGAAGGCAAGGATAGAATATCAGACCCTGAAGATAGGAATGTGATTAGCAACCAGAAAAAGAAAGATATCTTAAAAATAATAAGAGAGCATGAAAAATCAATTCAACAGTTACAGGATGAAGTAAAGAAGAACAACATAAACCTGATTGGAGTCAGTGACAAAAATGGACATGGAGCAAATGCCATTAAAAACCTCTTCACAGAAATAATGCAGAAAACATCCCAAACATGGATTAAAAAAATTGACTTACAAATAAATAAAGCATATAGAACTCCAAATAGCCATGATCAAAATATATCTACACTAAGGCACATAATAACCAAGATTCCAGAAATTCAACACAAGAACAAAATATTAAAAGCAACTAGAGAAAAGAAAAAAAAATCACCAATGAAGGAAAGCCCATTACAATCACAGCAGACTTTTACTGCAAACCCTCAAATCAAGGAAAGTCTGTAGTGAAGTATTTTAAGACCTAAAATCAAACACTCTTCAACCCAAATTGATCTATCCTGCAAAACAGTCTTTCAAATTTGACAGAGAAATAAGAATCTTCCATGACAAAGAAAAACTGAACAAATTTGTGATCACAAAACCAGCACTACCAAATGCTTTGAGGGATATATTAGTGATAACAAAGACCACAAACACATGAACTCCAATAGAAAGATACTTCCAAGCAGGACAAACAATTAAATGGAGGAGAAAGAAGGGAACCAACAACAGAAAAATAGCATGTAAAAGATAAGCCAATGTATATCAGTTATAACCATCAATGTAAATAGTTTTAACTCACCAATCAAAAGAAACAGACTGGCAGAATGGATCAAGAAACAAGATCTATCAATATGCTGCATTCAAGAAACACATTTACTTATAAAGAAATTCATAGACTAAAAGTCAAAGGATGGAAAACAATTCTCCATGCCACAGGAACCAGAAAAAAAGCAGAATAGTTATTCTATTTGCACACAGTGTAAATTTTAAGCCAAAACTGATCAAAAGATACAAGGAAGATCACCAAATACTTGTTAAGGGAAAACTCCAAGAAGAGATAACAATCATAAATAGATATGCACCAAACACTGGAACACCCAACTACATAAGACAAATACTGACAGGCAGGAATAACCAAATATAAGATGGTACAGTGTTTGCATATAACCCACACATACCATATACTTTAAATTACCTCCAGGGTATTTATAACACCTAATACAATCTGAATGTCATGTAAATATTTGCACTATGTTATTTAGAAATTAATGACAAGACACATTCATGCATGTTCAGTAAAGACAAATTTTTTAAATATTTTCTATTTACATTTGGTTGGATCCACAGACATAGAACCTAGGAATATGAAGAGCTGACTGTATTTATAATATGTATTTATGTGAGTATGTATAAATATACACACATGTATTTACATATGCCACATATATATATATATTTACACATTTCATGTGCATCTGTTTATATCTAATATATATCATAAATGTATATACATATATTTATTATAGGCATATAAGTGCATGTTTATACATATAATTAGTGAAGGATTATGGAATCTCTAAAGGCTAGAAAAATGTCAAATAAATCATGAATTTTAAAAAAGGAGCTCTTATACAGAATAATACTATCAATTCATGACAAAATGCCCTTTAGAAAAGGCCAACTTTCAATGATTTCAAGGAGTTTATGTTAGTCTGTAACAATCTCAGCTTTCAAAAATAGCTCAAAAAGGGGTAAGAGCATTGCTCAGTGGTCAAGCATGTCCTTATCATGCACAAAGCTAACAGTTTAATGCCTATCACCAAACACTAAGTTAGCCAATGGAAAATAAGAAATTGATTCTGAAATAAAATGACTCTAGGCCATTTGCTGACAAAATTTCCTGTCACTCATCCCTTACAATCTCTCTCTCTCAATAAAAATATTGTAGTGATATGGCAAGATAAAGGATGCTAAGAGAAGCCCCTGGGGTGGGACAGGGTGCCAGAATGATGACAAATACCAAGAAAGAGAACAATAAGGTGCTGTGAGGGGGAAAGTGCACCAGACTCACATTTGTGCCTAAGGGTAGCTCCAATGACGGTGAGCTGAACACTTAAAGTGCACACGTTTCAGTAATTACCACGCAGACTGCTATGGTGATAAGCTGAAAATACAAGTATTTTTAAAGACTCTGATCATGTTTTTCACCTAGTATTCTTACTGTCAGGATTCTCTTGAGAAACAGAATAGACAGGACATATAAATAAGGAAGTTTATTTTAAGAATCAACTAATGCAATTGTGGGGACTGGCAAATCTGAAATATGAAGGGCAGGAGACACTATAAAAATGTAGGTAGGAGCTGATGTTGTAGCCTTGAATCCCAAATCCATGGGACAAGCCAAGGAGGCTGGAGGCTCAGGCAAGGTTTACATCTGGAGGCAGAATTGTTTCTTCTCCTGACATCTTCAGTCTTTGCTCTTAAGCCCTTCACCTGACTGGATAAGACCCACCCACACTATGGAGGGTAATTTGCTTTTCTTAAAGTCTGCTGGTTATAAATATTAATCAAGTCTAACAAATTCTTTCATAACAACATTAAGTTTGACCGAACAACCGAGCACTGTAGCCTAGCAAAGGTAATTCATAGCATACACAGTCACAGTCTGTTCTTTTTTTCATCTACTGCTGTTAAGTCAGCTTCTACAAGAAAAACTTGCAACACAAAGCTACATACTTCGTATTTTACTGTTCTTCACTGAAACTCTCAGAACATTAAGATGAAAAACAGTTGTGTTGAGATAGAGTTTCTCTCTTACTAGATGTTGCTATGGGTCATAAGGCTGATCACAATAATTAAAGTCGTATGGTATTAGCACAAGAAGAAACTAGAAAGTCTCTAAATAAAACCAAATATTCACAAGGAATTAGCATATGAAGAAGGTATCATATTGGGCTAGCAGGGAGAAAGTCCTATTCAATAAATGACTGTATAGCCAACTAGAAAAAAATAAAACTGAATCCATATGCCACATCTTATATTGGAATATATCACAAATTTATAGTAAAAAAATGGAACTATGAATATTATCTCTAACACTTTTTTTGGATGTAATGGGATTGGGGATGAACCCTAGACCTCCATGCCAAGCTACATTACTAGACCTTTTTTATCCCGAGACAGTCTCACTAAGTCACTTTGTTGCCCAAATTGGTCTCAAATATGTTATCCTCTTGCCTCGACTTCCCAAAGTAGATATTCTCTTAAAGAAGAGATTATTTATAAGCTTGGAGTTACAAACAAATTCATTTATAATTCTGGACTAGAAAGGTCTGTCTAACCATCGTTCAAAATCAATAAAAGAAAAAATAGCAATTTGATTTAAAAAATCTGCAAGGACAGAAATATCAAAAGCAGATCAAAAGGCAAATTTGGGGAAAAATATTCATAACTTGTATAATAACAGGCAAATCTCCCCCACATATAAATATCACTTAGAAATCAATAAGAGAAAGAACAATACAATATAGGCAAAAGATATAAAGAGAGAGTTCACTAAAAAAAAGGAGTAGGAGGCTAAGTCATATGAAATGAATGCTATTGAATGTCAAAAATGTTTGAAAACTAGCAATCTCTTATGATCCAAATTAATAGCTATTAAACATGACAGGACAGTCAATCTCATTCATAAGAGAAATACAAATTAAAACATCATTATTTAACTGGAAAAAAACCACAAATGTTTAGAGACTTATGCTGTTAGTGAGGTTGTGAGGAAAGAGCATCACTTGTCATTGATATAAGTTAATATATTTGGGGGTGCGACTTGATATAGCTACTGAGATTTCAAATATTTATAACCTTTGGCTCAGCAGTTCTACCTTAGAGAATCTTTCCTAAGGTCATATTAATACATGAGTGTGCAATATTATTCATTTCAGCTTTGATTATAATAGCAGAAGAGTAGAATAAACCATGTCTACCAATAGAGATCAATAAAATAAATGAGACACTGATACAAACACTTTCTATGTATCCTGTAAAAGTGAAACAGAAAGTTTCTTATCTAGAGATCTTAAGAAATATTAATGGGAGAGAAGTTCATAACAGTATATTTTGTTATGCTACTTTCTGTAAAATAAAAAGAATAAGATTCCATGCTCCTATTTCTTTTGTATGCATAAAGAAACTCCAGAAGGATACAACATAGGAAACAATACAGGGAAAGTGTGGCAGAACTAGATAAATCAGAATGAAGGGAAAAACATTTTCTGCCAATCTTTTAATAACTTTAACATTCTGAATCAAGTGAGTGAATTACATATTCAAAAATCTAAAATTAAAAATAAGCTGTCTTATAACTAATAAATAATCTTCAGGTGTCTATTTACATAACTGGTGGGGCCTGGTAAATAGAAATACATCACCCCTTGTTTAAAATTTCTTAAGAATTAAAAAAAAACACTGAGAATTTAAGATGATAGCAGCAAAAAATTAAGCTAATCATGAGTGCCTGCAGCATGGAGCCTCAAAAGACTGCACAACTCATACCCATAAACTTGGGCCTGGTTACGTATGTGTACTTGCCAGTATATACAGAACAAATACACTACTAATACCGCTCCAAAAGGAAAGCTGTCAGCTGCTCAAAGTCCAGGCCGCAAAAGGCTTGAGGAAAAAAATACACTTCAACTTTTCATCTGTTTCATGATGTTTTGGTTCTGATCCAATTAACCTAAGTGTATTATGCCGATATTAATCCAATGTATTAAATATACATACCTAGGACCATGGAGCCTAGCCATTTTGGAGCATAAATTTATCATTAACAAAAGTGATAGACTCTTAATAAATGGTATTTGTATACATAGTTTTTAAAATGATAATATTTTCATTTTACTTCAGTCAATTCAGTTTGAAACTTGTATAAATTCTGAAGCTCACTCTGATACAATCTCAGCCTAGTATGGCAATCAAAGAATGACAGGCAGACAAGAACTTCCAAAAAACGTTTAATCCACTAGCTGCTTCTCAAAATCCTCTCCCCTTGCATTACCCTCCCCTCAACTCACATAGAGATTTCATTTCCTATCCCATTTGTTTCTAGCTCCATGATTTCTCTCTTCTCTCATATTAAATGTGAGTCATCTATTTCTATTTCTTGGGTACCCCAAGTATAGCCATCTGAAATAATAAGTGCTTTTTTTGGAACTAGGAACTGCAGAGAAATGCCAAAATTGTCTTTCATAGGCAAGAGAAGGTCAAGAGGTTGTATATATTCACAGATACAATTTTTGATGAATTATCAATATGGTGTTATTAATAGAAATTATCCCAAAATAGGCATAGCATATTTCTTAAGAAAAATGACAAATAAAAAGTGGTTTACAATGGAGTAATAAAGAATAAATCTCTTAGTAAAGTCTAAAAAATGAAGCTGATACTTTACTTGATCTCATTAAATTACCACAAGGTATCTATTATCTTTGTCTCTAAAAGATAAATGCTATCTTCTTACAAATCAGGTTTTTTCACCATATCACATTTAGCTGTGTAAAATTAGGAGGCTTAAAAGTAAAATAAATTTACTTGATTTTCTGTGCAGTTCAAACCAGGCCAAGAGTTACTATCTGATATTTTGATATCAGTTTGGCTAGATGTTCTCCATTAAAAAAAAGTCCAAAGCATGAATTGAACATTTTGTAATTCAAAATAAAGATAAGTACAGCCAAATGTTTTTCTTTTTAGCTTTCAACAGAATCATTCCAGTAATCACTTTGAAGATGTCATAATTAAATGTTGAAGTCATTTCTAAAGGTAAAATGTACTCCAAAAGGATCTACAACCCTGCAATGACAAAGAGGTCATGGCACTTAGTAGGCTAATTGCTCATAACTGAACAATGCTGTCCAAAACACCGTATTACTTGGAAGACTTGGTGACCCAGAGTTATACACACACTGGCAAACAAACCCTGCGATCTCATTCAGCTGTGACATAGTACAGGAGTGCATGCCCATCATCCCTGCATAGCCAGTAAGGAAAGGGGTTGGGGAAAAACAATCACTGAGCACCGATTCTTCCACATGCCCCATTCTAAGCACTTTACAAACTATTCAAAATTTGCATTTCTCAGAGTGCTCTGAGACTTTAGATATATAGAAGCCTGCGTTGTCATTTAATTTACAGATTCTGAGACCTTGCCTGTAGAAATTCTGATGCTGATGGCTAGATGCTGGCCAAGAAATCCACAGTTCTAACAAAATTTTCACCTTATCACACTGTTGTAAAGTGATTTAGCACTAAAAATTAAGCTATAAGTCTGGGAACCAGCACCATGTGCTGCCACTGGACTGGAACAGACAGACCCCAGCCTCTCCCTGTGAGTGAGCACCATTCATGGACTGGGAGGAGGGAGAATAAGGCCACACCAGCAAGGAAGCCCAGTTTGGAAACCAATGCCATGTGCAGGCCACTGCTGGACTGAAATAGGCAGACCATGGCCTCTCCTCGTGAGTCAGTGCCATCCACGGACTGGGGGGTGGAGAGAACAAAGCCACACCAGCAAGCAGGCCCAGTCTGGGAACCAGCACCACATGCAGGCCACTGCCGGACTGGAACAGAGAGACCCCAAACCCTTCCTGTGCACAGGTTGGCAAACAATAGATAGCAACACATACTCCCTGACAACCCACTGTAAGCAACAGGCTTATCTGGAGAAACACAGGCTGCGATGATAGATATGGAAGTGAAATGCAATTGGATGCCTGTGGTGCTTTGGTGTTTCACTAGCACTGCAGGTCTAGGACCAGTGGTCTGATCGTAGGTTCAGAGGATAGTGGTACACAGTGTGGCATTTAGGAGGGAATCTCCTTCTGAGGGTTGCAGCCATTGTTGATTTCCTGTGGTCTTGTTTTGGAAGTCCTATATCATTTCCATTGTTTTGTTGGGTTGGATTTTATTCTCTTTTCTTTTGTTTGGGTATGTCAAACCTGATGGCAGGAGCAGCTATTTCAAAGATAGCAAGATAGGGAACTTAGGGCACTGAGCAACCCAGCAAGCAGCTTGCCCTGGTAAGTGGCTGTGGTCTGACAAGCCACAGCCACCCCAGGGCAAGAATCAAGAAGCAAGAAGCAACAGCTTTTCCTGAGATCCACGCCATGTTGGAACTTAGGGCACCAGCAACCAGCCTGATGCCTACTGAAGCACGGGCTTAGAATCAAACATCCCACCCCCACTAACAATTGGGATCCAGGGATCTGGTTATCTCTTGGGAGCTTGAGGTATGTAATGCAGGGAGTAGAGGGAATTTCCTTCAACTATCTCTTTGAAGGCAGATATTTTTATTGCCATTTTGCTTTGTCCTGATTAATGGTGTTGCTCTATTCAATGTTATGAGAAGTTCTATAATATTGTGTATTTCTTTTGATTTTGCTATACCTGATTGAAAGAATAACTATTGTGAAGATAATGAGATACACAATGGTGCCTATTACTGTTGCCCCTGTGACCTGCTGTGATGTTCTGTACCAATTTCACTACACTGTCCCAATTGGCTTTATTCCATCCTGTTTTGTTGTATATTACTACCTCCAAGTTAATAAAAACTTAAATTAAAAAAAACAATAGAACATGAGAAAACAAGGTAACAAAATACCTCCAAAAATTTTCAACTCCACCAAAGGGGATCCACGTGAGATGGATGAGGAGAAACTCAAAAACAAAACAACAGAATTATATAAGGTGATTAAAAAGGAAATAACAACAACACAGATCAATAAAATACTGAGCAAGCAGAAACAAGATATAACTAAACAGATAATGGACTTAAAAAGCAAAAGGAGGGAAAGAAAGTGCTCTAAAGGATATAACTGCATGTATGTTTAAGTGTGTAGGATTGATAATCGTATTACTGGTTTTTTGGATCGTTGAACAGAACTGTTTGCAGCTTCACTGTTTGAATGTCCACTTTATATGCCTTAATTTTGTAACATGAACAACTATTTCTAAGCAGACAACATGTAATTTATCAACTAGTGATTTCTTACTGTGTTTTTTGAAATTCTCTATTATTTCTACCCTTTTTTCTGTTTTTCTTTTTTTCTCTTTAAATAAAATTTTAAAAATATAGCAAGATATATTATGGTAGCAATTTTGGATTTACTATAGGTTTGTTTTGAAGTCCTTTATTGCATTCATTGTTTTATTTTGCTTCTATTCTATTCTGTTCTGTTTGATTTTTACTATGTCTGAAGATATCTGCAGCTATTGTGAAGACATCAAAAGGCATTATGGTAACTATTGTTGATTTTGTAATGTTTTGAGGCTTATATCTCTTACACTGGTTTGTTTTGATTGGTTTTATTCTGTTTTAAAATAATAGATTAATTAATTAATTAAAATAAAACTAAACTATACGTCAGGGCATCTAAGGCAGATCTATGTGTTCATTTCATGTAACTGACCCCAAAGTCAGCCTTATCAGTGGGTCATGCCATAGTCCAATCAAACTCCATCTTGTTTTCATATTTCTGTACCAGAAATAGTGGCTTCAAAGACCAATTCACAGCAGTACTAGCTTCTGTATGTACTTTTTCCTTCCTACTACCTGCCCTCGAAACAAAATTGCATAGGCTCTTGAATTATATTATTAGACAGTATATGATAAAATCTTGCTTAGTAGCTTCAGCATAAAGATAAGCTAATGAATACCACATTGTATTTCCCAACTGTCTTTAACCATACCTCTCTAGAGTAAATGGAGTTGGCTCAAAACAAAATGTTTGGAAATTACAAGTCACCATTCTTTTCTTTTTTGTTTTAAGTCACCATTTCTAACCAACACAATTTGTCATGAATTTGGAGACTGCTGTAGGCTGAGATGTTTCTCAAACTATGTAGCCTTAGAGACCCTGATCTTTTCAGCTGGGTCATATTTCCTTGGACACTTCTGAATGATTGTAGTGGGTTTTTTAAAGTTCTGCTTTCTTATCTCTGAGATGAGTGTATTTATCAGTGCTACATGCTTTTAAAGTGCACAGCTGTGAAATGTGATGTGACAGAGAAGCAAGCAAATCATTGACAGAAAGTTGAAATTGAGGTTGTCCAAGAACTCAGCAGTACATAGTGTTTCTGGCTACTCTGATTCTTCAGCAATTTTGGGATCTCATTCCCCAATTTGTTTTTGAGTCTACACATCACTATGTACTGTGGAGTAGTGTCTGTTTTTCAAAAATCCAAAAGTGTGAGTCAGCTGTTCAACTATTATCTACAAATTTGGTAAAGTGCTATATTCATGGATTCCTGGTCTGTTTTCCAGGAATTACATCCAGCGTCTCCAAGATGACTTTCTGTATTCACATGCGAGCCTCCTGAAGTGGTCCACATTTGCTCTCTGAAGGGTAGGTACTTATGGACTCTTTGTTTATTCAGAGTGGATGTACAATGCAATGATTTCATGAATCTAACATTCTAGTAAAATGTCACGTATCATATGTAATAGGAATATAATTTAAGAATATTCTTTTAACTCAGAAAACCTGGACAATCTTTGTAGGGGCCTATTATGAGTTGAGTTGCATGCCTTTAAAAAAGATATATTGAATAGTCTGGGAATGTTGCTCAGTGGCACAGTATTTGCTTAGCATGCACAAGGCCCTGGGTTCAATCCCCAGTACCACAAAAATACATACATAAATAAATAACTTGAAAGATATATTGAAGTGTTAACTCCCAGACTCAGACATACAACCTTACTTTGAAATACCTCACAATTAGTTCAGATGAAGTCATATTGTAGTGACTAAAGCCCTTGTCCAATATGACTGGCATGGTTACGAAAAGGAGAAATCTGGACACAGGCATAAATGTGCACAGAGGAGAGATTAGGAAGACACATGGCAAAACAATTATCATGTAAATATGAAAGCAGAGATTCAAGCTACATTACCACAATTGGTAGAATGCCTGGACCAGCCAAAACCTAGGAAGAGAAAGAAAAGATCCTCTCCAGATGCCTCCACATGATCAAAGCCTTGTCAATGCCTTGATCTCTGATTATGAAACAATAAATTTCTGTTGTTCTTAATTGTTCTTGTGGTTATTATGGAAGCCATAGAAAACTAATGCACAGCTTTCTAGCTCTGACAGCTGGAAAATGTCAGAGGAAGCCAAGACTCACCTGAAGTTTCTGCTTCAGGGAACTTATCTAACAGGATTTCACAGCTATTTATTCATATCCAAATGCATTATCCACAGTTGTGATCTTTCCCTGAGCTCCAGAGCCAAATCCCCAGTTGCCTCCTAGGTAACTCTTATCTAATAGTATCTCAATATTATCATAGCCAAAGCAATAAGTAATATTAACATCTACTAAGGTATTTATACTAAACCCCTAGAGTCAACCTGTTAATTTCTTGCCACATTTGCTCTGAGATGAGTAGGATACCTACCATATCCTATCCATTTGTGAGTCCTCTAAAGTCTTTGCTTAAGTCAGCACCTAGGAGACACACTCTGAGATAAAGATTACCCTCCACGAACTTCATTAGGAATTTCCTGCCGAATCAACTCTTATAGACAGAAGTAGAAACTGAATTATAATGCAGTCACTATAAAGACTTTGATTCATCCTACAAAAAGTTCTGGAGCTGTGCAGCCATTCAGAGCTATTCCATCATGGTCATCACACATTCTCTTTACTCTTATCCAAATGACAAGTCAGTGAATGCACACTATATCTGAAAACAGAGTTTGGTATAAACTGAGATGAGGTGTTTGTTTGTTTGTTTGTTTGTTTGTTTTGGAAAATACCAGTTCCTAAGAGTGTTGCTAGCAGAAGTCATCAGTATCTAATATTTTCAATGACTGGAAGATATGCACCATGGTTCAGAAGGAATATCTGGGTAGCATACCACAGTCTCCCTATACTATAAGTGAAAGAACAGGAAATATCCCAACCTAACTAAATCTCATGAAAATAAATTGTGTAAAAACAGGAAATAATGTTGTGATTGGGTACTGCAAATGGGGCAAGATAATAATCTACAACCACTTGTGATCATTAGTCCTGATAATATCAAATTCATTGGATTCAGAAACACCTAGCAGATCAGCAAAGCAGAATCCTAGGTATGTCTGGGTGGGGCATGAAAGAGTGACCTTCAGCACTGACGATGGTCCTTGAGCCATTTCTACCTAGCACTTTTCCCCTTCTCTGCTTTCCATCCTCCATGAAATAAGCCATTTTGCCTTGCCGCACTCTTCTAGCATTATGTTCCTGCCTTAGAATCAGCTGTCTATGGACTGACTCTCCCCAAACCATTAGCGAAATTAAACTTTTCCTCGTTTGTGTTTTGAGTGGAGGGTACTGTGTCTAGCACTGGAAAAATTCATACACAATAATTAATCTTCTTATGGTAGTTAACTTTTTGCCTGTCCTTATTCTCCCACTTCCCACTTAAATGGTCTTTCTGTGTTCTTCACTTCTGGAGATGAATGTAGAAAAAGAGCCTCTCTGAATTGATCCACATAACCCAGAGTTTTCTGGGATGCTAAGGGACCTTTAGGTCTAGAACATTTGAAAGAAACACAAAGTTACAACAAAAGATTTGCAAAGACTATATGTTTCCTAGAAGCACGATAACCCAAGATGAATGACAAGAAATAAAAAGATAATGAAAACAGAGAGCTCATGAGACTCCAAAACAGGCAGAATCTGTACTGAGCTGTATCAGCAAACACCCCAGCAAAAACCCCTAGGAAGAGAAGCACTCTAGCTCTGTTTATTTTTCAATTGTCATTCCACAACCACATACCTAGTTTGTTATAATTTCATAGTAAGTCTTGGAGTCCAGTAGTGTGACTCATCCAATTTGTTCTTTTTTTTCTCAATATTTCTTGAATATCTTAGGTTCCTTGTATTTCTGCATGTATTTTAAAATTATGTATCACACCTCCCATAATCATAATGCAGATTATATTATAGAAATCAATGTAGTAAGAACTGGTATATCAACAGTTTTGAATGTTCTGGATTTGTGCATGGTATGTCTTTTTATTTAGGATTGGCTTAATTTCTCTCAGCAATGTTTTGTGGTTTGATGTATAAAGATATTATAAATTTATTTCCAAATATGTTCTGCTTTGTTATGTTATTATAAATGTAATTATTCTTTCACTTTATTCTCCAATTATTTGCTGAAAGAATATGAATAAAGTTGATTATTAAATTATGCTTCTGGCCAGGGATTTAGCTCAGTGGCATAAGTGCCTGCCTTGCAAGTGCACAGTCATGAGTTCAATTCCCAGTACAAAAAATAAATAAATAAATAAATAAATAAATAAATAAATCATACTTACAGCTTACAATATGGCTAAATTCAGTGTGAGTTTTGGTGGTTGTTTTGTATATTCCTGAAGACTATTTATGTAAACAACCATGTCATTTGCAAGTAAAGGCAGTCTTATTTCTTCACTTCTGATCCTTAAGAAAGACCATTTTAAATTATTCAATTTTAATATTTTACATTAAGAGAATAGCTTTATTGATATTCATCAAGATAACTCAATTTTCAAAGTACTCAAGCACAGCAGATTAAAGCTTTCACTGAACTCAGCAAACTTGATGTGTTGTACAGATAGTGCCTGCTAAAGTGTGATGATAAAGCAGACTAAAAATATATCTTTGAGGAATTGTTCTATAGGAATTTGTAATCCCATCAGAAAAGGAGAAAGACTTCAAAAAGGATTGCTGATTAACAGTATGACCTGAAATACTTATGCAGAAAAGACTCTAAAATAGCCTTTGAAAAAAGTTTATTGTTATTCATATTAATGGTAGGAAAGATATAGGACTAGAGAAGGCAAAGTTATCAAAGAAAAAATAATGTTTTTATTAATGTTATCAAAGAAAATGAATGTCTCTATCTACATTTAGATAGAGACAAAATCAGGTTGTTCTGATGTCTAACAGTAGAGCATCTCAACTGATAAGCTATTGAACCTTATGCTCTATGTAAAGGGTTTTTTTATTTTTTTACTTTTATTTTAAAGAGAATAAAATCAAGCAAAATAAAACAGAATAAAGCCAATCAAAACAATCCAGTATAAGTGATACAGGACTTTAAAACAATAGGAAATCAACAATGGTTACCATAAGGTTCCTTGTTATCTTCAAAATAGCTGCAGATACCTTCAGATATAGTAAAAATCAAACAAAACAGAATGGAATAGACCAATCAATCAAAACAATGCAGGCAGTAAAGGACTTCCACAAGATAAGAGTAAATCCAAAAGGGATACTGTAATATATCTTATCGTTGAAATAGCTGCCCATGCCATCAGATATAATAAAATCAAACAAAATAAAACCCAACCCAACAAGACAATGAAAATCATACAGGACTTCAAAACATGATGATAGGGAATTGACAATGGCCACCACCTCCAGAGGGAGATCCCCTCTAGATGCTACATTGTGTATTGTTATCCTCTGAATATATGATCAGACTACCAGTTTTAGACCTGCAAAGTCAGTGAAACATTAAACACTACAAGCATTAAATTGTATTTTACCTCAACAGCTATCATTGAAGCTTGTGTTTCTCCAGGTCAGCCATTTGCTTATGGCATGGGGTGGGGGCTGATTGGCTCTTCTTGTTTCCCAGCCTGTGCACCAGAAGGACCTGGCCTCTGGCTGTCCCCTCACTGGCCCACACATGGCACTGATTCACAAGGAAGGCTTGCTTCTTGGTGACTTCTTGTTCTCTTCCCCCATGTTCCATGAATGGTGCTAACTCACATAGGAAAAGGCTGGTGTCTGGCTCTCCCCCCAGTGACCCATGAGTGGTGCCAGTTCACAGGGAGGGCTTGCTTCTTGGTGACTTCTTATTCTCTTCCCCTGCAGTCCACTGGTAAAGGTTTTAAGTAGCAGAGTATGACATGAGGAAATCTTCCAACAGATTATAGCCATAAAAGTCATGAGCTCTGTGAGAGGATTAGGGGTATACATACCATGCCTACTGACTCTTCACATAAGGGCTAAAAATGGTTTTCCTGTTCTCAAACACAACTTTGTTTTTGCAAAACCAAAGAATTTATATTCTTGGAGACATGCTGATAACTTCATTCATATGCCACAACTGGAAGTCCCAATTTTACAGAAAAATGACTGAACAGGCTGATACACATTTAATATTTATGGTCTTTCATTTCTGGAGACAGGGTATTATGTGTACAGTTAAGTCTGGCCTTAAACTCATTATGTAGCCCAGGCTGCCTTCAAATTCACAGCAATCCTCCTGCCTCAGTTTCCTGAGTTCTAGGATTCCAGGTGTTTTTGGTATGCCTGGAATCCCATTTAATATGCTAGAGTGAGAAAGTAATTTCTGCTACATGGATGAAATTATAAGCAGTTCATGGGGAAAAATCTTGCTTTCTAATTTTTTAATGCCTTGATATATTATGTTGCTATCTCAGCATAAAGCTACTAATTTCAGAGTATAATTTGTAAGGGATTGGAACTATGTTGAGTCCCATCCAAAGGGAGTTTCACCTTTGGAAAACTCAAGGAAATGCTTCAAGGAATGAAAAGCCATTGATCAAACCTTATACAATTATCAATATCTGATTATTAGCATCTCTGTATTTTCTCATTGCCTTGATCTCTCATTATTTTATGGTCTACAAGTCTGCTAAAATGGTACATAACAAAGTAACGTAAGTCTGAATGCCCAGAGACACTATGGTCATGGAGTCCTGTGTCAATGCCTTTTCATTCCAGAAATGGGCTCCTCTCCATTCAGCAGGAACCATGCCTTTAGTTTCTGGTGAAATTTTTCTGACAAGATGATAGTTTAGGTCCCTTACATGACATACACACTTTTCCTACCAATTCAAACAGCAATCATTTCCCTTCGACCAGTTAGGGTACTGTCAGGAAAACAGTAGCCACGCCAGCTATTTCCACCAAGAAATACTTTACTGATGGCATCTAGAGATGTGCAAAGCCTTTAAAAGTGCTAAGAAAGTAATAGCCATGGAAGCCTCTGTTTCCATTCAAAAAATCAAAAAGGGAAAGAATCACAAAAGAAATTTCTACTAGCACCAGAGTGATTGATTCTCAGGAGGTCATGTAGTAGCCCCTTGCAAAAAATATTGGTGATGCTCATTCATCTGCCTGCCACTGCAATAAAAGATCAATGCCTCTTCCTTATTTTCTGTTTTGCTAAAGTCAGATATATGCCTCATACTGAAAGAATTTAGACTGGAACTTGCTAGTAAGGTAAATGGGTAATGTAATTTTTAGTACTCTAGACCCACAATGCAGGAAAGAAAAATGATATTGCTGGAAACCAATAGAAAATATCCACCATGTCTTTCTTCTATTCGTAACTCATAGCCAAAACCACACCCAAGAAATCAAGACTGATAACTCCACAGTATTACCATTGTGGAGATTTCCTTCCAGGAACTCAATTTGGTCTTTGTTCTTAACTTGTCTGTTTTTGTGGCCCTTCTTGTAATCATATCTGCTCCAACAGGGAAATCAACAAACCCTATACCTTGTCTTACAAAAAGTCACTTGTCCAGAGTTCAAACAACAGTATTTGAGAGTTTGTGGGTAGAAAGGTAGAAGACAAATCATGTGGAGAGATTTTCACTATACCCAAGATTAAGCCCATCACATGAAATAAGTTGCAAAATACATACCAGTGTTCCAGTGAGCCAGCCAAGGAAAACAAAAAATCCATAAGTACAGCACTTTGACTATCCCAACCCAAAAGGAATAGAGTGGGTAGAAACTTGAGAGTAGATTATCTTCACCACTCCACTAATATTTCCATATCTTTTAAGCATATCTCTTCAGTTTCTGCACTTGCCTAACTTCATATACCTGACTGTCACATGGTTGTGAATTACTGGGAGGAAATGCTATTTTGCTAATCTTCATATCTCTGAGAGATATTATCAGATCAATACATAGTAGGGTTTCCATAGATAAATGAGGTGGTAATATGTTGGAGACCACTACCCAACGGCTCTGAGCAGGATTTAAAATTAACTAATTGGCTTTCTGTTTATCTGTGAGTCTGTCCTAGGCCTCAGCCCCTTGTGTGGCAACAGGAGCTGATTCATAGTAAGTGAACTTCTATGAATCACTGGTCCTGGCTGAGGCCTATAGTGGCCTGTGAGGCCAGAGATACCTCAAAGGGCAAGATAAGGCCACAGCTGCGGACACTTGGCTCAAACATCAATTAAGTAGACAGAGACTGCAGCTGCAGGAATTATTCCTACAGTCTCACTCCTACCATGTCTTCATGATAAGACAGTTCTACTGAATTGACTTGATTCATTACTTGGAGATGTCTTTAAAGTGACTCCCAAGGTCCTACTCATTGCCTGCACTTTCCTCAGTTTCCCCACCCCTTGTTGTTGGACCTAATAAACTGGGCAGTCCAGAGAAGTCTTTGTCTTAGCCCTCAGAGTTTCGAGCTCAGCTGAAGGGTTTTGACTCTCCTGGAGCCCTAAAATCATAACACTTGTTATATAATATTTTATTTAAACCTCCACCGTAAACTCATTTGGGAGATCGGGGATCTTGGTCAGGACCAGATAGTAATAAGGAGGTTGAAAAGTTTCCTACTACATCTTCAACTGGCTTCTTAGTGTTTCATTGTATATGTTATTTAGTGATTTCAAATTCCACATATCTAGAATACAATTCAACTGCTAATGCTGACTTAACAAAGTAATGGTGACTTTTAATTGTGGTTTATAAAAGAAAGCCACTTAAATCCTAAGATCAAGATAGCTTATGGATTTACATAATAATTAAAACATTTAAGAAAACATACATAGAATGTGAGGGTGACCTGGATGTGACATCTCTTTCCCCATTGATCACTGCAGCTGATTCAGCTGATCTTGCTGGACAGGCAGGTGTCCCCTTCCCCCTTCCCTGCTCCTTGTGCATCCTGAAGAAGCTGACAACCCCTGATGGAGGCCATAGAAGAGGACCATTCTGTCGGCTAAGGGTACACGAGTAGCTGCGCTCCCCTGCTGGAACCTCCAAACAAGCTCTCAAGAAAGACATGCATAGATAAAAATAGTAGGAATAAAATATTTTCTAGAAAGAGAGCAGTAAAGAATTTGAGAGTATTAGGCCAGTCTTTGTGATCTAACTAGAGATATTGATGGCCTCAAATAGCTAGATATATTAAACTGTTCAAATAGTTGATGACAATTATGGATTTATTTTATATGATATAAAATTTTCCTTGGCTAGAGATGTAGCATAGTAGTAGTAGAATGCTTGACTAGCACATACAAGGCCATTTGTTCAATTTCTTTTTTTTTATAATTTTATTTAAAGAGGAAAAAACAAAACAAAATAAAACAGAATAAAGGGTAGCAACAATACAGTATTCCAAGGAAAAAAGGAAAAGCACAACAACAATAAAAACCTAAGAAATTATTACTTGACTAATTACATACTGACTTCTTGGAAATAGTTGTTCAAATTACAAAGTTAAAACATGTAAAGTAGACATTCAAACAGTGAGACTGTTAACAGTTCTGCTCCACGATCTGACAAAAACAACAATATGGTCATCCATCTTACCCACTCAAATATACATGCAATTATATCAATAGGGT
>PVJX010028339.1:0-23912 GCA_004027295.1 Dolichotis patagonum | reverse complement strand
ACTGTTTGAATGTCTACTTTACATGCTTTAACTTTGTAATTTGAACAACTATTTCCAAGAAGTCAGTATGTAATTAATCAAGTAATAATTTCTTAGGTTTTATTGTTGTACTTTTCCTTTTTTCCTTGGAATACTGTATGGTTGCTACCCTTTATTCTGTTTTATTTTGTTTTGTTTTTTCCTCTTTAAATAAAATTATAAAAAAATAAATAAAAAAAACACAATTCTAAAATATATTCAAAGATCCTTTGTGGCTCTATTTTATGAGTTTGGGTGAGATCTTCATGATAACTGGAAAACTGGCATGTTCATTAACTAGGGTCATGCAGAGATCCAAGTAACCCAATTAGCTTGACAGTGTCTTCTGAAGATATTGTTAATTTACCATATTACTTTTAAAGCCCTCATTTGCTGAGCAAATATTATGTGCCAGGTACACAGCATATAGTATCTTGAATTATCATAACTGCCCTGTAAGAAAGATATTAACCATAACTTACCAATGAGGAAATGGTCTCCTGGGTTTATAAAATTTCCCCAAATCATATTGTAAATCAGTAGTAGAACCAAAATTCTAACTTAGAGATTTAGAGCCCCTGTAGTACAGCCTTAGTTGTAAAATTACAGTTTGAAGTATCATGGGCAGGGCTACACTATGAGGGTGAGTATCTGATTTTGATCTTGTTATTATGCAGCAAAGAAAATCAAAGAGATCAAACCACACTGAAGTCAAAAAATAATGCGAAGGAATACACCGAAACATGGATTTGTTCACCAAACTCTAAACTAGCGATAGAGGACCTTTTAGAGATCGAGTGCCAAACTGTAACCTAAAACCCACTTATTTATCACAAAGGGCTAACATTGCAATTAAACCCAAATACTGAAGTTTTCACTTAGAAAAAAAAACCTACACATCAATATCTTTTGTCTGAGAAGAAAAACACATTAACACACATACCATAAGTTCACCACCACTGCCCTAGACTATCTGGATGAGAATCTCAAACTTCTGAAGGTTGACATACATTTGAAACAAATATCACCCGAAGTGTAATTCACAGGCTCATTTACACCATGGTATTATACAAACAAAACACACATAAGTTTGAGGAAAGTTTAGTCACATTGAGAGATCTTTGGTACATAATTGATTATTAATAAAATTAAGAAATTAGGATCTCTGATCTCCTAAAATTGCCCTTCTCTGCCACTAGGAGATAGGTATAGAACTGGAGCAATGACAAAGCTGTCAAATTATTACAAATTTTGTGGTCTTGATGTCATTTAATGCCTGATAATAAATTCCAGCTATTTATATAGCTATGAACATGTGTGAAATTTCACGGAGTCTGCCTTCCCTGCGAGGGCTTGGCCTTCATTTGTATGTAAGAACATTCTCTTCAGAGCATATATAAATAGATAGTATTCTCTGGAAGGCTCAGGTTTTTACTTAGGCTAACAAATGATTATCTTTCCCAGCAAATGACCAAACAGAGCTCTAATAAATCAATTTTTCAATGGCTATTTCCCTTCAGGAGACAATATCCCCTGTTTCATTTTTGGCTAGTGTAGATATGACCTACCCTGAGTGTTTATGTCTATTGTTTAGGAAATCCTAGAGCTGGAGGAAACCACAAAAACGATCTGGACTTGCCTCTTGGCAAACAAAGTATTTTTATTTCCACTTTGCATATGAGACAGTTTAGTTCTAGAGTTACTAAATGACTTGCCCAAAGTCACACTATTAGGAAGTAAGGACAGGGAAGAGTTGCTCAATTCTGTTGGCAGCAGAACCCAACCCTCCTTTGCACTGTTCCATGGCTGAACCCAGGAAGAAGTACTTCAGCTTTCTCTGGGTCTATGGGTTGCCCTTTCCTATGAGTTCCTTCCCTCCCTCTCACAGGTGCTGCTCATGACTTCATTTCCTATTGAAAGTACAAGGTCTAATCTAAAAATACGATGAAGATTTAAAACTTTTTAAAGAGTTTCATTATAGTAAAAGACACACTGCTATTAATTCATCCCCAAATACTCCTTGTCATTTCAGACACATTTCTTCCATTGTTCTTGCCACTTTCTGAAATAGTTTTGGAAGAATGTCATGACAGTTTGGACTCTATGGAAGATCCAGAAGTTGCAAGGTGTCAGATCCAGGGAATAAGGTAGTTGAGGACACACTATAATGTTTTTATGAGCTGCCTTTCCACTGCATGTCATACAGTAATGGTATTCACTGTATTTTTCATTACACCCCATAAATACACTCACAAAACAGGACTTCCAGAACTGTTTCAGAAAGTGTCAAGAACAATGGAAGAGATGTGTTTGGAGTGCGGAGATGTGAAGGAGATCAACATGTCTTGACTGTATTATTTCTTTATCTGGACACACATCACTTTATTTGCTCAGCCTTCGCACAACTAGCAGGGTCCTGGTGCAGTTTGTCATCCCCTTTTATTCTTCATGTCATCTCCTGCTCCTGCTTATTGCTTGTGGACAGGAGCAGAAATTCAGAGACTAGATCCTGTTTCTCATTTCCATCTCTCTAAGATACCTTGCCCTCAGCTGTAAATTCTGGGAAAAGTTATTCTGATTTCTTTTTCAAAGCTATTTATCTGACAAAAGGACAGATGCCCAATCTGCCTCTGTCTCGATAGGGAAAGGCTGTAGGGTAATACAAGCAACAGATGTGCAGGACCAGCAGTTCTGCGTGGGGCAATAACTCAAGAAGTGCTTCATGCAAGTCCTAGACTGTAAAAAGAGATGACCTCACAGGAGATGGATTTTCTGCAGTAATTCTTAACAGCCTCCTATACTGCATAGGCAGATTTTGGAGCTTAGACCTGAGACTAGAGACCGGTGGTATCTGGTCTAATACCCAAGCCATACTGACTTACCTCACTGAACCTGGCTGTGCCTTGCTCTATAAAATATAGCCTATGGACATTGAAAGGGACTGCCTAGTTTCAATCAGTTTTTCAATTTCCAAATTGCAAGACAGGTGCCCAAAGTCTGGTTATACAATACAACCGAAATGGTGGAAGCCAATGGCACTTGCTTACATTCATTCATTCATTCATTCATTCATTTTTGGTGTTTTGAAACAGGGTCTCATTTAGTTCAGGATGGCCTTGAATACAGTATGTAGCCCAGACTGGCCTTGAAGTCATGGTGACCCTCCTGCCTCAGCTTCCCAAGTGCTGAGATTATAGGTGTGTACCATTCCCTGACTTACTACTTGGCTATCTCAATACAGATATTCTGTTTGGGTTATTACTATCCTAGAATAGTAGAGATTGACTTCAAAACTATATGCCCTTGGTATGAAAAGGGAAAGAGGGAGAGGCCCAATCAGTTTCCTAGCTCTTGCTTAGTCCCAAGAACTCTCTAAAATCTGGTATTACAAAACTTCTATCATCCTATACCACTACTAGTCATCCTTCTAAGTTTCGATGGAAAAAATGTTCTGTGTCCTTAGATACTGCCATAGAATTTCTTGCCTGGAAGCTACTTAAAGTGAGACAACTAAAGGAGAACGTGACGCAGGACCTGTGCAGTATCTGCTGATCCTCCATGCCTGTGGTGGAACCAAAATTTGAGATTAACACACACACAACCACAAGAAACAGGCTTATAGGGTAGTCCAGAAGGACAAAAAAAGATGGCAAAGAATGGGGTGGGGAGGGCTAGAATGTGGAGAGGTTACTTACACTGTTTCATCATTCTTGAATTCCAACTCCCCATATGTGTCTTCAAAGTCCTCACCGCCACCCTTGGCTGTCCCTTCTACTGTCCTAAAGGGAACAATGACTGTGCCCCTGGCACCTGATGTCCGCAGAACCTTGACCTCCATAATGCCAATACTTTCACTGACACGAATGGTATCACATTCAAAAGTGAAGATACCTGCATGGTCATCATCCAAGATAGTAACTGTGGCCAAACACGGAGGTACTAGGACAGCCCGAGGCAAGGGAAGACTGTTGGGCATTGGAGGCAGCCCTTCCTCTGGCTGCTCCTCTTCTATGCGAACGTTGCTGAGCCGCACAAAGAAGTGTTCATCCTCCTCAAAGATGTCATCATCAATGATGCCCACAGAGAATTCCTTCTGGGTCTCTCCTGGTTTCAGGACCACAGTGCCCTCGGTGAACTCATAGTCAGCTCCTGCATTAGCAGAACCATCCTCTGTTTTGTAGTCCACGTACACAGTCTTGGACATATCTCCCCCTTTCCTCACCACTGTCAGGAGTACAGCCCCACAGTTTTCCAGGCACTGGTAAGAACATGGATCAAAGAAGACCTTGGAGATGAAGTCCTCAGGCTCTTCGGTGTGTACCTCATTCATACTGGAAGTTTTTTTGGCTTGTTCTGCTGCATGTTTCTTCAGGATATTGCCTGCACCAGTCATCATACGAGTAGCTTGGATTCGGTAGAAGGCCCGGCTCTTCTGCTGGTGGGAAAGAGCATAGTAATTGGCCATCTCCACCAGCTGATCTAAGTCCTTCTCTGGGTGTTTTTGTTTCAGATCCTTGAGGATCCGGATCATCTCCTTGCGGGACTCATCTACCTCTTTCCCTTCCAAGGGCACCAGATTCCCATCTAGGAAGTGGGAATTCATCATTTTCCCATCCATCTCAATCCCCTTTGGGTGCTCACCCTCTGTCTCTATAATAATTCCTCGGTGCTTATCAGTGCGGTACTTTTTATGCATGTATTTGTAGAAGAGCAGTCGTTTATCTGCCACCCAGGCCAAAAGGACACACACTGGAAAGAAGAAGAGAGTGAGGAGGCCTTCCCAAACCTGGACCACACCAGGAGAGAAAACGGCCAGAATCATATAAAGCCAGATGTAGGCAAAGATACTCCATGCAGCAGTGACAAAGAAAACCCGTAGGTGCTTGATCTTGCGAGTCTCTCCGTCAGGGATCACGTAGACACAGAGGCCGATGATGATGAACATGTTGAAGGCTGCACTGCCTACGATGGTAGAAGGTCCCAGGTCACCAGCAATGAACCCATGACCACATACCTCGATTAAAGAAAGGAGAATCTCAGGAGCAGAGGAGCCCAGAGCCATCAGGGTCAGGTTGGAGACAGTTTCATTCCAAACTCGAATTGTAGCTGTGCTGGTCTCTCCATTGGGCTTTTTGATAGTCACCTCCCTCTCTTGAGAGGTGATGACTTCAATGGACGCCATGAAGCGGTCAGCAATGATGGACACCCCAAGGAACATGTATATCAGGGCCACAAAATAGACAATGACCCTGGCAATCTTGTCCCCAAGGGAAGGGTTCTCTGGATACCAGATTGGTAGGATGACACCCTCTTTGCAGTCTGATGACCCTGAGCAGGACTCATTGTTCTGCCCTGTGCTGGGCACATCCCTTGAGCTACCAGCCTCTGCCCGAAGACCATTCAGGAAGAGCACAAAAGTAACCAGCCCAAAATGGAGGAAGGCAGAGGTGAGAGGCTGCAACCTTAACCACGCCATACACAAGACTTAGACGCTGGCTTCCACCACAGCACCAATGGTCCTCCTGACAGGCCGGAGACCTAGAAAAGATCAGAGAGGCAGGAAAAGGCGTGAGGCAAGGGGGCAGCAAGTTGCAGGTTCCCACCGACACAAATGGATGCTTCACCCTGAGTGCCATATTGCACTAACATATGGGGCAGTCTCTCGCTTGGAAAAATAGATGTCAATGGGAGGAACAAATAGCTGCTCTGTCCTCAAAGCCATCTGGTGGAGACTCAGCTGAACAGTGGCTAGAAATAGACGCGAATATGGCTGATGGAAATGTGAGTGATACCCTTCTAGCCCTGTCTTCCAGGCCCACTGTTACCTGGAATCAATTTAAAAATAGGATTCCTGTGACCTGAGTCTTTGTCCTCATTTATGCTGTTTCTAGAGTTTTCAGTCTTCCTTACCTTGTTGCCATTATATACTCAACAATCTTGCATAACAGGTTTTCAAGAGTACATACTGCATTGAATTTTCACAGAATGGTCCTCCAAAATAGAATACCTCACTATCTGGATAATTGAGGCCTCCTCAGTAAGAACTCCTTCCCAAAATACAAAACTTTTGGAGGCCAGCTATAATTCTGAGATTTCTTGTTGACTCACAGTGTATGCTATCCGTATTGTGGCTAGCATGAGGCCCTGTAAGGTCTGCCAGAGACCCAATCCACCTTCCAGTAGAACATGCTTATCAACAGGTCAGGCATCCAGGTATGGGAAGATAAAGATCAATCAGTCACTTAAACTCCAAAGCCAAATATGCAAAGGTCCAAGTGATAGAAATTGTTATTAATAAAATATGGAAATATCTCTCAAATAATACTTTTAAACTGGAGATTTAGGGAGTATGAAATGTGGCCCTATTTGCTGAACTCAAATCATTAAAAGTGTGTGTTCAGAAGAATAGAAAGAGACTCAACTGAAACTACTTCCAATTGAGGAAATGAGGGAAAAGCATCTTTCTACTCATTACCTCGTTCAGATAGAGTAAAAATAGAAACAACTGTGCACTAGCTTTACAAAGCGACCTGTGCATTTCCCTGTCTGTTACAACCAGGTAGCACCTGTAGTAATAGAGAAATGCTGATTTACATTTGTACTGTACCTTAAGGAGCTCAAAGTCCATCTTCCTTATTTGCCCCTTTCCCGTCTCTCAAAATCACCCCTCCATTTAGCCAGTTACTCACACTGGAAAACAGATGCTAATCTGCAGATTTTCCTCCTCCTTGTGGTCCTCATGCAATCGAGTGCTAAATCCCGTCAATCTGTCCTCTGTCTCTACCACTGCCATCATGGCCCAGAAGAAGCTGCCACAGTGGTCTCCTAACTGAATTCACCACTTCAACCAGTACAAGAGAGTGGAGTGTCAGTTCCACTCTCCTCAGCCAACCACAGTGATCCTCACAAAAAAGTGATCTTTATGCCTATGTCTCCCTCTTTGAAGGTCTTTAGACCTTTAGGTTTTGCTCTTGCCATAAAAATCATATTCCCTGCCATGACATTCAAAGTTTCCGTGAACTACATCCTTCCTTCTCTTCACACTTCATCCTCTGACACCCTCTCTCACTACATTGCAGCAATAATGCCCTTTCTTTCTGCCCCCCCCCAAGTTACCATCTACTTCAGGACTTTTGTATGTGCTGCTACAAATAACTAAAAAGTGTTTCTTTTTTGTATGCCCCATTTATAATAATGCTTTAGATCTCAGTTTAAGTATTTACTTCCTTAAAAAACAAAACAATAATTAAAAAAAAACTTGCAATCACTCCTAAAAATTGTCTTCCTCCTTTACGCTAGTCTTCCTCCATAGCATTTTAAAAACTTTAAAATCACATATTTATTTGTAATATTAGATGGATTATATATTACCCATCCATTGCACTTAAAGTGACATAAGAGCAAGGAGTGTGTCTCTCTGTTTACAATGGTATCCTACGTAGGTAGTAGATGCTCAGTAAAAGTACATTTTTAGAATGAACAAATGTAACTACCAAGGAAGTTTCTTGAGATTTTAATCTTATCTAAAATCACCCATAATCTAAATTGCAGCCATTTGCTCTGGAAATATATGTAGGTCTCATTGAAAGACAAGACTTCAGAATCTATGTAGGACTTCTTTAAATTCCCAAAATTGTCCTCACAGAAAAATTCTCTGTAGGACACAGTGAGTCAGGCTGCATACTGTAACCACCCAAAGAGCTGTGGACCAACTTGGGTTCAGGTTCCCCAGGAAAGCATCTGAGTGCTGAGACTCAGATTCCTCATTAGTCCAGGTTCTGGGGGTCAGCAAAACAGGTGCTTGGGGCTTTACTCAGAGGAGAAGAGGTCACGAAGATGCCTGAGGAATCCAAAGGCATTGATCTCCAAAGGCTGAGAAAGCTCTCGCAATGTGATATACACAGAGACCCCGTTAGCACCTCGGACACACATTCACCCTGAAGAAACGTGGGCCAGGAAGGATCCGGGCTTCTTGCCTTGACCTCTGAAAGCCTTGCCGCCTTGTGGATTCTAACACATTGTAGATTCTGATAAGCTCCACACAGGAAGAGCCAGGAGGCAGAACAGCGGACACAGCTCTTTAATCACAACCCAAGGTGGGGACAGGAGGCGGCAGCCCTAAGGGGGTGGGGTATCCACAGGACAGGGGAGGGAGGGAGAGGCCATGGAGCACTACAGTAGTCAAGTTACCCTGATTAACAGGGCCACAAACTCCTGTTTATCTTACACACCAGGAGAATTTAGAAAGATCATGGTCTTTGTCTTTCTTTGGCCTTGTAGACACTTCATGGTGACAGGATTTTAGGGGTAATAAGCTATCCTGTGGTCAAATTCAAAGGCAAGTTCCCCAAGAAAACTAACTGAAGGAAAGAATGAAAGAAGTCAAAGGAAAAAGGTAAAATGGTTAAGAAACACCGGCACTGTGTTTTGGAATGGAAGGTGGAAAAGACTCTGATTCCTAGGGTTCCTTTTAGCCCTGCTAGGAAATGGTTTCTGGCTGAGATGTCAGAAGCAAAGGGGACAGCTCCGATGACCAAGCCAATGGTCATTTTTGTGACATTTTTCTCCCTTCTCTTCACACTTCATCCTCTGACACCCTCTCTCACTACATTGCAGCAATAATGCCCAGTTAGGTCCAAACACTGAGACAGAACTCAGTCTCCTGGCAGTCTCTTCAGCTCTTGAGAGACCCAGACTCAAGTATATGATTCAATGTGAGACTCCCCAGGACTACCACAAACAGCAAGGATACTAACCATAGTAATAACAGTTATAAATTTTTTTTGTTATGTAATTTTTTAATTTATCGTAGGAAGTTGCTACATGTACATAACACATCTTAATTTTCTTGATTTCCCCTTTCCCTCCCTATCCTACCCTCTGCCTCTATCTCTTGGTCTCATTCCCATTAGCAAAACATCTAACTCCATTTCCTCTGATCTCGCTTGTATTTTGGTCTTCAAAAGTTATTTATACTTGGGTTTTCTATATAAGAGAAACCATGTGATATTTAAGCTTGCGTGTCTGATTTATTTCACTTAACATTCTTATCTCAAGGTGCGTCCATTTTCCTACAAATGACTCAAATTTATCCTTTGTGGCAGCATCTACTTCATTGTGTACAAGTACCATATTTTTTTTATCCTTTCATTTGTTGATGGACACATAGGCCATGTCCCAGATTTAGCTGTTATAAGTTGTACTGCTATAAACATGTTATATGTGTTTATTGTATGCACAATGTTAATTTTCATAACAACTCTGTGAGATAATAGTATTTTTATCCTTATTTTACATTTTGGGGAAATGAGACTTAATTAAGTCATCTACTCAAAATATAAGGCAAGGAGGTAGCAGAACCCTGACTCACGCACAGAGATGATCTATGTATGCCTTTAGCTATTCAGCTTCACCAAACTATCCCACTTCGTTGCAGGACACCCTTGGCTGTCAGTCAGCTTCCAGTCTGATGTGGAAACACAGTGACTGTCTCACACCTTGGTCAGTACAGATTTACCATTTACCAAGGCTGCATTGGCCCCGGTTTACCAGAGCTGTTCCGGCTGCCTGCTGTAATCTCCCACTTGAATATTCTCATCAGCTTGGTTTGACAAATATTGACAAAAGCCTGTAATTTTCCAGGTTCAGTACAAGATGCTGGTGGTTAAAATAAGAAATGAGACAGTGTTGGCCCACAAAGGTACAATCAAGTAGGGATGGGGAGATGCAAAAATAGGTAGTTTTACTATAAAAAGTGGAGGTAAGAGCAGAACGCTGTGGGAACATGAGGCGGGCACTGAGCCAGGTTAGGGATTCGGGAAGGCGTTCTGTGTGAGCTGATCCCTGAAATGAGTTTTCAAGCATGAGTGAGCGCTAGTCAAAGAAAGAAAGAAAGAAAGAAAGAAAGAAAGAAAGAAAGAAAGAAAGAAAGAAAGAAAGAGAAAGGAAAAGAAAGAAAGAAAGAAAGAAAGAAAGAAAGAAAGAAAGAAAGAAAGAAAGATGGATTAAAAAAGGAAAGTGGGAAGGGCATTCAAGTCAAAGAGAAGAACCCAAGCAAAGACATGGAGACATAAAAAAAACCCATGCACATGGGATTACAAGGAATTCAGAGTGAGGTAGGGGATCAGCAGATGAGGCTGGGTGATAGGCAAGAATTCATAGCAAGTTTCTATGCCGGGCTGAGAAGATGGGATTTTAACCTAAGGGCAGTGAAAAGCCAATGATAGGATTTTAAACAGGAGAATGACACGGTCTGATTTGTGTTTCAGTAAAACCAATTTCACTAAAGGCTTAGGATGGATGTAAGGAGGACAAGACTGGAGCAGGCAGGCCAGTTAGAAATTGATTGCAAACAGAAGGGATGCAGATAAGGAGGACACAGGGGAGGTTCTGCAAAGGACAACCCTCTGCCCCCATGTCACAATCCTCTCTCTCATCCAAACATGCCCTGGTTCAGCCCACAACCTCTTGTCTCTTTCCTGGATTATTTTCCTAACATCCCCAGGGCCATCTTCAAGGTGTCTGTGTCCTCAGCAGTGGCTCTTGACATCTTTTAATATCACTGGCAAATTTAATTAAAGTCACTGTTCCTCTGCTCTTCCAGATCATTAATAAAACAGTGCCACCAGGCCAGACCAAGAAATTCTCCCTCCTGCTCTGCCCTCCCCTTTCTCCAATGGGAGCATTGCTCCTGGACGGTCACCAGTCGGGTAGAGTCGTCCTGCTTGGCTTCTAAATCTGGGCCCCTGCACAGGCGTCACAGCCAATTTACATTAAAGTTTTAGGTGCAGCCAGGCTCACTGGCTCCAACATGTCAGCTGGGTTGAAGGCTCTAAAATGCCTCCTGTGCTTCTTCTGCCCACAGGAGTTGGGGGAAGGAGTCAGTACAGAGTCCTTCTCTCAGGGCCAGTGCTTCCCAAGAAAGAGAGGCACAAAAATCCTAATTCTCACACTAGTAGGAAAGATGTGACTTCAGCTGTTCAGGCAGCTTGAATGTCACAACCAGAAGTTGGAACCAAGAAGGAAACTACAATGATGTTAAATGGTTTCCTGTATTCACTGTTATCTTTCTTTACCTTCACTAAAGAGATATGATCATCTCACCAGGTTTACAGGTAGCAAGTTAGAGTTCATAGTGGTTAAGTAATTTGGTCCAAATTTTGGTCACTAAATAGGCAAGCACCTGAATTCTAGTAGTCTGTTTTTGGAGTGCCTGGTGCTAACTGTTGTGCTGGATATGTACCCTGGGTTTGGGGAGCTTTCTGAGCAAGAGTTTAGAGGAAAAAAGATGAGTCTTTCTGAAAGCAGGGTCTTCCACAAGTTTGGAAGCTCTATGCACTCCAAGGTGGTATAAAGCCCTGAATTTGAAAGCAAGAAGAGGAACATTCTTCCCAGCTATGCCTCTATTAGCTCGGAGACCTTGAAAAGTTGGGGTGGCTCTCCTGGCAATAGCTGCTTTGTCCATAAAACTCAGATTGGGTAAGATGGTATCTGTAGTTCCTTCAAGTCAAAAATGTTTTTTATAGGAAAGCAAAGACATGAAGGGGGAAGCAAAGACATTTTTAAAATTTTTTATTATTTTGAAGGTAGTAAAATACAACAGAACAAGACAGAACAAAGCCAATTGAGACAGTGCAGTGAAATTGGTACAGAACGTCACAGCAGGTTACCCAGATAACAATAATAGGTACCATAGTATATCTAGTTATCTTCAAAATAGTTGTTCTTCCAATCAGGTATAGCAAAATCAAAGGGAATACAGAGTATTATAGAACCTATCAAAACAGAATATTGAATAGAGCAATACCATCATAAGGACAAAGCAAAATAGTGATAAAAATATTTGCCCTCAAAGAGATGGTAGAAGGAAATCCCCCTTATCTGCCACACTACATATGGTCAACCTCCCAAGAGATGCTCACACTTCTGGCTCCCATTTGCTAACTAGGGGTGGGGGATGGAGAGGGATGGAATGTTTGTAGGCTCACAGTGGCTTACCAGGGCAGCGAGCTGATTGCTTGGTTTCCCAGAGCCCTAAGTTCCAACATGGCTGACACATTTAAATTAGAACAGTGTGAGAAACAGGCATGGATTCAGACTCTCAAGGAGAACGCAGAGAATAAGAGAGGTGGTAGGAAGAGGGGGCTAAGAATACCTCGAGGAGAACCTACATCCAGCATTTACAAAAAGCCTCTTGGACTGAATTCATTTCTTAAGCAACTATTCTTTGCCACAGTGGGTTTAAACACTGTGCTAAGCAATTGGGGGTAGAGACATAAATGGGCCACACTCCATCCTCAGCCTGACAAAGTTTATCTCCTGTTGATGTATGGATACAAACAAGTAGCATAGGCATAATCGACTGCAATTATGTTCTCGGATGTTAATATGTTTCTTGTTCTGCTCTGAGCACTCAGGTTGGTGATTCCAAAGCTGCCTCAAACCATATGGGAGGTGACAGCAATGCAGCAGCCCTTTCAATATGGGAATCTTGCAGGGTAAGGGAAGGGATAGCACACTGTTTCTGCTTCTCCAGTCTCATACAATTGTCATACTTCACCCTTCCTGAAGACCCTCAGACCCTTGATGCCATTGGAACCATATGATAATTTCACAGAAACCTAGTGATGTTCTTCCAGACACCATCACATAGCAGGAGAATGCCCTTAGACACAGCAGGGCACCACAGGCCTCAGTCACCTCATGCTTTATCATGATTCACGACTTAAAAAAATAAGGTCAATGATCAGTCCACTCATTGAGCACCTACTCATCACTGCACTAAGCACTCTTGTATTTGCTATTTAACATCTCTCAGGGCCACAATGAGACAGGGGTTGCTATCTATTCTGCACACGAGGAGGCTGGACTCAAAGACTGGCAGTTCACCTGAGGTCTACTAGCTGAGCTGAAAGTGTGAAAAAGTCTGCTTCCAAGCTTCACTGGGATGAAAGGCATGGTAGAAGAGTAGGTAGGAAACCAGGGCCCCAGAAAACTCCACTTCTTCCAAGAAACCTTCCCTGACAATATCCCTCTTCCTCCACTTTCAAAGTGTGTCATTTATACCCTTGGTTTGCTCTACTCTGGTTACCACTGAAGCACTTCTTGCCTCACAGCTTATCTGCTTATATGTTGATCTTCCACACTCCTCTGGAAGCTCCAGGAGGGATTTCAACTCCCTGTAGGGAATTTTTTGGTAACACTCAATACAACACTTGACCTCTGATATTATTTTTTCCCTCTAAAATTCTGACTCCCAAAGTACATAGTACTTAACACACTTGTGGAAGCTAGAGGACTTTGCCTCTAGAGGAATCTAGAAGACAGATCTGGGGAGTCACAAATACTGGGAATGAGGTGGAAACCAGAGAAGAGAGAGGACTTTGCTCAAATTAAGCTGTTTTTCTTGTTAATGGACTCACATTCATATCTAGTTGTCCTCTAATTGGAGATGGTCCTAGAATGAGGTCCACATTCTAGAGATGATACTGTATCAGAATAACTCTGGGGTTCTAAAAAATACAGGCATCTGGATTCTATGTTTGATCTAAGTTTTAGACTGTCTGGGAGTAGAACCTAAATATTTGTTTTTTGGAAGTTCCTTAGTTGATTTTGAGCTATCTAAAAGTTGAAAATTCTGGACGAGAACACAAACTTACCCTGACTATGATATCTGCATCTTAGGGATTCAACCATCAGGGCCTTTCTTTGGACCAGGAGAGACAGACTTTCAGTGGATTGCGAGGTGAATACCACTCGGTTTTTACACGCACTAGACAAACATCCCCCCTTCTTGGATATTCATTTGCTTTCATACCTCAGCAAGAATAGTGCCATTAATTTCCCACTCACATAAATAGATTTTCTCTTTGTCTCTCCCTGAACTTGCTGCTTGCTTGGTTTACATATCTAGTGAGAAAATATAAAAGCTGTAGAGTTATCTTCAAGGAAAATGATGCTACTTGTCCATTGCCAGCAGTATATGTTTCTAGTTACTTTGTCTTTTAGTGACGACTACGTAGGTCAATTTCCCTATGACCTTTGTTCATCCACTCATGTACTCATTCATTCATACATACATAGATTTGTATGAAACCTAGCTATATATTGCAGGCTGACTCTCACTGAATTATCATAAGAAAGTTATTTTGCTTTCTTCTAAATTCATTTTTTCTATACATGCTAAAAAAACTGAGTTCCAAGAGGGTAAGAATTTTTATTTGATATGTCTGTATCCTCAGTGCCTAATCAGTGTTTTTAATATGATAACTCAGTATATATTTATTGAATGAACAGATATATTGAATGAATGTGCAAAAATAGAAGGGACAATATTCGGCAATGTCTCCCACCTTGGCAGTGTTCAAATGGAGGCTGGAAAACCATCTGTCAAGAATGCTATGAGCATGGTTTTTCAAATTTGAGTAATATGAACAAAATAAAATCCCCCTTGAAAAGCACACATTTCATTGGAGAACAGTGACAGCAAACTGAATAATTAGGACAAAACAAATGTTAGATTTGGAAACACGTGCAATGTGCCAACAGCTTGGGGAAGAAAGGTTTATATCGCCTGGATCCTCATTGCCAGCTCTGTGAACCAGGTAACGTTAGATACAAGATTTGAAGAATGACCAGGAATTAACTGGGTTAGGTAGCTAGGACACCACTGGCAAAGGTGACAGGACACCTATGCCAGCATCTGAGGAAGCCTGACCAAGCAGGGTGTTTAGAGGAGAGCAATAGTGGGTGCCGGACAGGGCCCCTGGGAAAAGCTGCAGAGATAAGTAAGGAATCGCTGTTGAAAGGCCTTGCATGCCTGGTCAAGAAATTAGGACATTATGTTGGAGGTGAGCAAGAATGACAAATTGGAAAGTTTTTAAACATAAAAGGAACAAAATCAACGTTTTTCCTTTGGATAGGCAATCCACAGTTATGTCAGAGTGGAAACTGAATGACTGAACAGAAGCAGACTAACCCAGAAGCAGGGAGACAGGTTCAGGTGCTCCGTGGCATAAGTAAGGGGAACCTGGCCAGTATAAGTGGGGCTGCTGAGGAAGATATGGATCTAAAGTAGTATCAAAACTAAGCTGAAGGACAATGGAAACAGAAGATGATGGTGAAAGAGGAATGAGCACGCATAGAGAAGACCAAACCACGCTGGGAACCTTCTTCATCCCACTGGCTTTGCAAAGTTCCTCTTGATTCAGAGGTAACGTAGGCTCAAAGAATGGAAGGTAAAGAAATCAACACAAAACCATCCAACTTCAACACTGCTCTCAGCTTTAGGACTTCCTGTGACAGTGGAACAAATGAGACCAGTGAGAGCTCTACTATCTCCCGGAGACAAGCAGGGAATTCCTGGAATTCCACAAACGCACAGGAGTACTCCTCGCAGTAGTCAAGGGAAGGGCTATTTGTTGATTCAAAAGCCCAGACTGCGATAAGCCCTGGAGATGCATTTGGGAAGCAGGTCTGTCCTCACCCTGCACAAGCACACAGAAGGGTACACAAGACCAGTATCAAAACATGAGCAAAAGAGTTAAGGCTTCCAAACACTGACTGAGAGCATCACAGAAGTGGTGGAGCTGGACATACCCTGTTTGTCTCAAAGGAGAATGCAGTCTCACATGGAAGAAAGTGGGCCCATGTAATATACTGTTGTAAGAAACAGTACAGGCCAGGAAAATAAAAATTATTTTTAAAGATGCAAAGTGCTGAGATTAACTCATCCTAGAGTGACTACTAGAAAGCCTTACTCCTCCCGTTGATCTGTGGAAAAATGTATCTGTTGAGCACTTACTATAAATACACCCATCAGCGTTGCAGGTTCTTTGAAGATCATTTCTTCCTAGATGTGTTCTCAAATTTATTGAGTGTCAAGTATGTGCCACACTCTGTTCTAGCTACTGGAGACTCGGTATTATGTGTCCTGCAATAGCCACCAGTCTTGCCCTACCCCTTCGTTACTCCCACAAAACACCGGAGATATCCTTTTAAAAATAGAAACCAAGCTGGGCAGGATGGTGAAAATTTGTAATCCCAGCACTCCAGGAGGTTGAGACAGAAGGATCTTAAGTTTGAACCCAGCTTCAGCAGCTTAGCAGGATTCTGTCTGAAAATAAAAACTATAAAATGTCTGGTGATGTAGCTCAATAGGAAGGTCTTGGGTTCAGTCTCCAGTATTGCTAAAGAAATTAATACCAGCTAGACCATGCCATCCTTTGCATCTCCTCCCTTCTTGACTCACCTCCCACTCTTACTGACTGGTCTGTTAACTTGTAACTTGCTGAGCTTATCTAACACTTCGTTTTGTCATGCTCACAGTCCAGTTTGGTTAACACAAAGTTCTCTGATATTTCTAAATGAGGCCAAGTGTGAGCCTGCCGTAGGGCCTACACAGGTAGTGGTCCATCTGCTTGGAATATACTTACCCACCACATCCACAGAAGTCACCTCTTAATTTCCTTCAGGTTTCAGATGCCTCCTTTTCAGGCAGGCTTTCCCCATCCTTTAAAGGTGACTCACTCACCCAGGACCCCTGTCATAACTCTTTTCATTTTCTTTATAGCACATAACACCATTGCTGAAATGATCATTGCATTTGTGTGTCTGCCTGTTTTCCAAGGAATATCAACTCCACAAGAGCAGGAAACTTGCCTTTTTTGCTCAGCACAGTATTCTCAGTGCCTACACTACAACTTGGTATAGTAAGTTCTCGTATGTGTTTGATGAATGAGTGATAACTGTTGGATGAAGTGATTTGGAAAGATGCATCTGTGAGGAGAGAGTTCAAATATCCTAGCACGTCCTGAGGTAGAGAAATAAATATGGAGTTATAGCCAAAGATCTTAGAGAATAGGTAGTTTTGTGCATTCAGAAGAACAAACAGTCACATGGTGGTGCAGCAGAAGTCATCAGTCTATCTCGTAACACAGTTCCTTCTCCCCACTTTGCCCTCTCATCAGCATCTTCCTTTTCCTCTTGAGTAAAGCACAGTGACAACCACCATTTACACTGCATTATGTATCTGACAAGGACTAAGCTATACTGTGTGCCGTGAGTTTTCAGATGCTTTCTCACTCACATGGTCTCACCAAATCCTAAGGATGGTCACACAGATGAAGAAACTGGGACTCAGTTCATTGCCAAGAATTTCTATGTCAGTAATTAATGAAGCCAGAATGAAACATTGATCCTCTGGTGGCCAGTAGTGTCCTTCCACTAGGGCTAAAGGAGGGTGTCAGATCAGGAAGGACCAAGAAAAAATGACCCTTACAACTGAAAGGACCCTGGGGCTGGGGCCAAACAGGGGCAGATATTGCTACCACTCCTTGCTGTTCTAGAGACATCCACCTAGTCTTTGCCCTGCCCCAGTATTGGAGATGGAACTCAGGGCCTTTGCACTGACCTACGTCCTTAGTCCATTCATTCTTTCACTCATTCAATTTATTCAAAGGGTCTTGCTTAGTTGCCCAGGCCAGGCTCAAACTTACTACGATCCTCTTGCCTCAGCCTCCCAGGTTGCTGAGAGTACTGGTATCTGTCTTTTGGGGTTATTTGTAGAAAGAAGGCTGATGTCCTGTACCACCACTGAGCCATTTGAGGAAGCTGCTGATCAGTCTCCTTCATGTTCATTTTTCTCAGACCATTCTCCAGGAGCTTGATTTATTTTAATGCAATTTAATTTATCTTAATTTTTTAAACGTTGAAATATGGAATTAAATCATATCATTCTCTGAGTGAAGAACAAATGGAGTCTGGCAAGCAGTCAAAGTCATCTCTCTGAGACATAGCTGGGGGTTCTGTTGTACAATCAGCTCTAGAGATGTTCTGGGTTCCCCTTTCACAAAGGGAGCTAGAAGATTATCAGACTCTCAGCAGATAGAGGTGCTGCCTTTGTAGCTGTGCTTTCTCTCTACATCTCTCATGATTCCCCTTGAAACTGACCCCTCATTAGTTCTTTGGAGGGGTTTGAAATCACAGCCTCAAGATGATTCTTCTTGCCTCACTAGAGAGGAGTATGGTGGCATGGTCAGACTGGGCAGAGCTCCTGGAAGGACCTGAGTAGACTGCTTCCACTAGACTCTCAGCAGTCCATGCAACCCTGAGAAAAGCAGGAGTACCAGTGCTGGGGCAGCATAGCTGGAACATTTGGGAGCCTAGATCACTATAAGGCATCCCACGAATGCCCTGGCAGGTGCGGTGGGAGGCGACTAGGGACTACATACTGAGGACTGCCAATAGAGGGCCATCAGGTCACCCAGATCACCTCAGGCTGCACTGAGACTTGACATGCAGCTGAAGACAGCTGAACTGACTGGCCAGTTTGCCTTTAGAGACCCCATGTGAAAACAGACCCATTAGGAGCTTCACATTATAGGTGGAAAGTTCTAATGCACTAAAAGCATTCTTAGCAGGAGGCGATCTATATGCTGTCAGGTCAGGGAGTCTAAAAGTCAACACATCCAACTTAAATTCTTTTCACAGCTAAGGAATCCAAGGCCCAGGGATCAGCAGTTGATCTTACTTGCCGTTGTCAGAAGTGGTGAAAACAAGAACCTAACCTTCTTACCACCAGTTCGATGTTTTTTTTATTGTACCATGTTGCCACTTCCTGGCTTGATTGTTGACTCTACCACTTGCCACTTTTGTGATGAATAGTATAGATCCCTTCTTGACCTTGTCTTAAGCAGCCTCAAGAGGGAGACGGGTGATTCGTTTGTTCACTCCTTCACTTTTCATTGAACATCCACTGTGTTTCAGGCATATGACAAGGGACTGAGAGGGAGAAGTGGTGCTTGGCCCAGGAAGGGAAGCAAGCCATGTGCAAAACAGCAAAACAAAATGTGCATTTCAGCAAGTGTAAAGCACTGACAAAAAAACACATGCTCCGTTATCAAAACTCAAAGGAGCCACGGACTGCTTCTCCATGTAGTCTTCAGCTGCATTTAAATTGAACAGGAGAGAACAAGTATGATTCTCAGGCAGGTAAACTGTGAGTTAATCCACAGAAGAGGAAAGGGCAAGTCTACTCAAATGCCAATGCGGCCAGACATGAGTGGGGACCCAGGCCACAGGCTTTTTAGCATGAAGAGTTGGAAAAACAGGATTGCCTTCCAAGATTTTGTGTAGGAAATTACAAGTTTACAAGGGTGTTTTAGGAAGTGTGTCTTGAAACAGTGGTCAAATTTAATATAAAGAAAAGAGGCTGAAGTTGGGAAGATGGTAGAAAACTAATTTTTTTGTAGTAGTATCATAGCAATAACTATTTCATGCAGCTATGGGAAGGAGTGAGTGGGGAAAAAATATATAGCACATTGTAATAGAGTAGCTGATAGATGGTAAACAGGGAAATACTATTATTATCATGGAAGAGGTTATAAAATTTGCACTTAAGTAGTGGCAGTAGAGATGCAGAAGACAGGAATGGGCATAAAAGATAACAAGTAAAACCTGAGGACCAAGGAAAATTAATCAAAGATAAACTTGGAGATTCTGAGCCAAAGTGATTGGAAGTTTTTTGGTACTACCAGGAGAAAGTGGGAAGCCAGAAGAAGCAACTCCTAAAGTCAGAAGCCATAAGATTAGGATGAGGAGTTGGATAAGCTGTGGAACATTGTGCTGGAGAAAATGTGCCAGGGGTTGGAAACAAGACACAGGGACAAAGGCACAGACTCTGGAAACCGTCCTCATCAAAGTAAGAGACAAACCACTGAGGGAAACTGCCAATGGACAATGGAGACAGAAAAAAACTGGGAAAGGGAAGAGAATAATAAAGAGGAAATGGAAAAGGGACTGAGGAGAGAGCTAGCATAACCTGGAGAGCTCAGGGTATAAGAAGACAAGAGAGGAAGTTCTTAGGAGCAAATGGTCAACACTCATGATGGAGGAGATAGCAAGATTAAGTCATAATTGAGGGATAAGTTCGTGAGCAGAAGGTGAAGAAAAGTGGTAAACATGGGGTTAGGTGCCTGAATAAGTGATGAGGAAACAGAGGTAGACGATGATGCTAACATTGTAACAGTTTATTAAAGGCAAGATGGGGAGAAGTGGGGAACTGGACAAGTGACACTCTTGCCAGAACAGGGTTTGTGGAGGGAGAAGATGCTATGCTAAAAGAAGAGATTTCAGGTGAAGAGAAAGAGTCCAGGGCAGTTTAGGAAGATAGGGGCATGTCTTGACCGCTGTGGAAGACGGGAGGGGGTATTTTGGTTTTTTTACTCTGAAACTAGTGACAAGAAAGATGAGGACATTCTCACACTGTCTACTTAATGCTCTAGGATTCTGAGGTCCTCTTATTGTAAAAGATTTGGAAATTATCACATGGAAGTTTCGGTCTCACTTCTACATCCAGTTCCTGAATGACCCAGTGTTCCTGTATGCAACTGGGGAGGATCTATTTGTCAATCCAAGTATCAAGACACTAAATGCTTCTTGCGAGTTCCAGACTCTATCTATAATGAAACAAAGCAGTATTCTTAGTGGACATGACTCTTGTATATCATATCTGAGCACCCTGGATCCTGGCATTAGCCTTCATCACCCTTCAATGTTATTTTTTTTTTAATATATCCACATACACGAGTGATTCCTTCCTTCCTATCTAAAAGTCTTGCTCTAGGGATTTAAATATGGACCTAAATGCTTCTTACCCTTCAGACTCTTTCTTGGGGCCTTCTCTAGGTCTTGGGGCCCTTTCCATCTCTGATCTTTGGGGGATGCCTTGCTCTGCAGCTCAGTGGATTGAAAGTGGAGCCTTTTCTTCTTTCCTTTAAGCACACTCCACACCCCATCCTCCATCCTGTTTAGGTTCAGAGTGTCCATTCAAAAAAAAAAAAAAATGAAAACTACTTCTAAACCCATCTTATTGAAGAAAATGAGTGGAACTTTTTCCTGAGAAGGGCAAGTCTACTTTGTACATTAAAATCAGTAGAAAAATCCCCTACCTTTGCCCTCACTGACAGCCAGGTTCCCCTCTCTGTAACAGCTTTCTGCCTGTTTGAACCCTTCTCAACCTATATCCAGTTTCAGCCAGCTCCAGCCAGGGTCAGCAAGTTATTGAACATGCAGATCTGACTTCACTTCAGCAGTTAAAACTTCCCCCAAACCCACTGAAAACTCAGGGGAAATCCCTAGCACAGAGCACAAGCCCTTTAAAGTTTGTCCCTGTGGCCTCTCCAAACTGATCTCCCTGCCTTTTATGCTGTCTGCAGTATTTGGAAAAGCCCTCTTTACTTTAGACCTTCTCTGGTGGACCCTTTCACTCACAATACTCTCTTCCTTCCCTCTCTTCCTCTCTCTGCTTTTACTAAAGCTCACTCCTACTCATCCCTCCTGGGCTTGGCTGTCCCTATGAATCTTCATTAAGGCCCTAGAGAGAGGTGCTCCTTTTATATGCTTTTGTTGACCTGTGATTTACCTTCCATTGGAAGAAGTTGCTTTGCATGGTAATTGCCTGTTCGCCAGGTGGTTATCCCTGCTATAATGTATGTTTATGAGGAAAGGGACCATTGTCTTCCATGAGCACAAGGCTGGCAGCATGCGTGGTCACTAAATATTTAAATAAATGGCTCAGGGGATAGTTTGAAGAGAGATCAAGATGTGTGGCATCTTCCTCAAATCCAGATTGCAGGCAATGACTGGAACATACTGGCCAGGGAACAATAACCACAGTCACTACCCATGGACAATACCAGAGACTGTACAAGGAGCCACCTTGCACAGCAACAGTGCAAGGCTGGGGTAAGTATGACAGGGCCCTAACCGAAGGGCACTGGGGGAGGGAATTTTTATAACAGGATTGTTTTGATCACCCTTTCTCTTTTTTCCACCCAGGGCACTAGGGGTGATAGTGTAAAGCGAAGATCTGAGGATCAGGAGCAGAGAGAGGAAACTATAACTTGTCCCTGCAATTTCACTCATTCAACCAACATTCACTGAGTACCTGCTCCGTGCCAGACATGCCATGCTGGGGATAGAATGTGGATAAACACAAGGCATCTTTCCCCCCTTTGTGGAGATTATGGTCTAGAGTTGTGCACAGCATTCCTCAGTCACAAAAGTTATTGTGCATCTTTACATTATTTCAAAGTGATAGATTCGGGTTAGGGGTGTAAGACATAAGAGGAAATGGCCTAGTCAGAGAAAATATGGTAGCTTCCTTCCAGGAGAAGGAAGGAAGAAGCTGAGAGCTGGAGGACAAATAAAGCGCCTCAGGGGTGTAGGCAAAACAATAAGCCTTCCAGGTAGAGGAGATGTCATGAATGGCCTTCCTATCTTCCTCAAACCAAAGAGAGAACCACTGTAACCCAGTCCAGTTCAGTAGTTTTCATCCATAGCTTGCCGATCAAATATCTGTATTTTATTTAAAGAAAGAGGTAACTAGGCAGTGGGAAAACACCACTGATGGCCACTGTAGATTGCAATGATGGGCCGCAGTTCTCAGCCCACATCTAGTCACTGCAAGCTCTGACCAGCAGCCTTTTCCATTTAGACACTTGGAAGGCATGAGGGGCAGCGTCCTCTCAAAGTTGGATCCAGCAAAGCCCGGCCAGCAAAAGCAAGAGCCCGGGGGAGGCTGAGGGCCCGTGCGCTGTGAACCGATCCCCCTCTTTCAGTAAGAGCATGGCGCAGCAGCTATATTTGAAAACCGAGGTAAACAAGAGCTCAGCGCAAGTAGATGGGGCACAACAGCTGTGGAAGATTAATCACACGCGGCTGCATGTCACCAGGTCGCAGAGGCTAGAGGCTTCCCTTTTGGTTCCCCGGCAGAAGGCCAGATGTGTTCCTATCACGTACCCACAACCCTCCCCCGCTTATGGGCTTCTTGACCACCCAGGAGTCAGGCACCTGGCTCCCAGCTGCAGCCTGCGTTTCTGATAAATTGCTCCCAATTTCAATCCTTTGCCTGGGAACCCTAAGCACTAGAAAGGGGGGCGGGGGCGAGCGGGTAAATTTATGGCACTGCATTAAAGGCATGTGTTCTATTTTAACCTCTCCCCTTCCATGATGAAAATAAAATGAATAAAGACGAAAAACTGCCCCCCTCCAACTAAGGGCTTTCAGCATTTCCCTCCCTGGAACATACTCAAGTCCTCAGGGCAGGTCAGCCAGGGCCCTTTATATGAGGGCCTGTCGCTGTGTGTGTGTGTGTGTGTGTGTGTGTGTGTGTGTGTGTTTGGGGGACGAGGGCGGGGTGGTGGTGGTGGTAATTACTACATACTTCGCTTCTGTACACCTGGCCAGAACCGCCCAGACCACCCGGGTCTGGAGAGCCCAGGACAGGAGAACCCCTCCTTCTCACCACCCGCCTTGGCAGCAGCTGCCCTGTGCGCCGGGGCTGCAGTTCCCGACCCGCGCGGTGGAGTCCCGAGGCTGGGGTGCGCGCGTGCGTGCGTGTGTGTGCGGGCGGGCGCGCGCCCTGCCAACAACGCGCTGCCGTCCTAGCCCCCAAACCCGGTGGGCACTCAGCCCTAGGAGCACTACACGCCCCGACACAGACCACACACACATGCACACATGCATCCGGCACGCAACCCAGCGGCCACTCCAATAGCTTGAACACCGCCACCAACCCAGCAAGCCCCCTGCCGGACTGTACACACACTCTCAGGCGTCTCTCCTAGGACCTCCCAACCTCCCTAGACACCCTGCCAGACCCCCGCCCCCCAACACCGCATACCCGACGTGCACTTTATGGGGCACCATACTGCCCCCCCCCGCACGCACACTTCTGGCACTAAACCCACAGGATGGCTGTGCATGTGAATGATCTTGAGATACAACTATAGACATAATTATTCACAACCAGAGACCCTCTGGGGCATCCCAAGCCCCCCACTCTCGTCTTTCCTGCCTTGGCCGCCTGCCGAGGGGGAAGGGCAGGAGGCTCG
>PVJX010028338.1:0-23989 GCA_004027295.1 Dolichotis patagonum | reverse complement strand
CTGAGACTTTCGGGTCCCAAAGAGACAGGCTGAGTTGGGGTCTCTCTGGGAGACTTCCTGGGGGTGAAGGCCGGGGCTATGGGCCCAAACAGACCCGGCCCAGATGCTGATCTCCAGGCAGTTCCTTGCGGATCAACAATACAGAATTCTTGGACCCTTCACGGCTCAATAACCGCCATTTCCCTTGCTACTGGAACTCAAGGTCATGATTTTAAACCAAATTATGTGAAACTAAACTTCATATTTTTTATATTCCACTTCTTGACTTGAAATACAAGTGAGCTTGTTTAAAAATCTGAATTCTAAATAAAATGTCCTTTTAAATTATTCAAGAGTATCATAAATTTAGATCTATTAAATATTAATGGATGAAATTATCAGTCCAATAAATGTAATTATATAATTATATAGAATGGCAGTTTTTAAATGTTTACATCCAAAACTCTGTGTAACATACCTTATAAATGCACAATTTATGAAATATTTGTTAATCATTTTAGAATTATTTTTATCAAAGCTTTATACAGAAAGGTAAATATGATTTTTTTTCTTCCAGAAGTGCTACGGAATTCTGAATGGATAATGCCTTTTGTAATTCAAGATTTGTTTTACTTATTTATCTATGTGATTATTTTTTACTTTGGTTTTCTGAGACAAGGTCTCACTATGTAGTTGAGACTGTGTAGCCTAGGCTGGTTTTGAACTTTCAGCTTCCTCCTGCCTCAACCTCCTGAATACTGGGATTATAGGGGTGCACCACCACACCCAATCTCAAGCCTCATTTCTTGAGATTAAAGAGTGACATAATGTTGACACCCACAGTCTTGTCCGTTTTGTTATCCTGTAACTAATTTAGAGATTGAGATTAGAGTGAGTGCCTTATTAGGGAAGGATGAAGCACTGTTGATAAGATATGTCTAGTTGTGATGCTATTGCAATGAGATGACTTTTGGCAGAACAGAGAGCTTCAGATCTCTGATGGCCCAGTGTCATCCTTAAGTGAAGTAGAATCTAGACACTGGAACTTATTACCCAACTTGATCACTCAATCACCTTCAAACTACTGAGTAAATGGTATGGGATTTCAGTGAATGTGGCGGCCTCCCAAGAAAGAAACAGTCCTAAAGAGTGCAAGATAACGCCTCTGCTAAATGAGGGAACTGAAAAGCATGGCTTGTGTCTACTACAGACTCCATGATAGATTTCAAATCATAGGCAATATGAGCAGTGTGTGCACTAAAACACTTGTAAGATTTAAGGTCAATAACATACCTGTACTTTTATTTTAATAGCCTAGATTTCATATATGATAATCCCTATTAATATCAAGGATTTGAAATACATATTTATTTAGAATATTAATGTGTACAGAAATTAATATTGGAAAAGTTGTCCAAAAAACTGGAAAAGAGTGTATAACAGCAAATGACTACCCGTATTTGCTTTCTACAACCTACAAAGTTGAAATAACTTGTTTGGGGTAACCTGTCTGTGACAAAAGTCATACCTGCATTACTCCCTTTAATTTTTATGGACTATGTACAATTTAAGTTTTTTCCACTAGATAAAATCTTAACATGAGAAATTCAGAAAGGATTTTATCAAAATTTAAATACCACAAAACACAAGAGCCAAACCTTGTGAAGATGATTATTGATTCACAGAACTCTGCAGGAAAGTCATGTTCAGGGTGACGATGTGTGTAAAGGAGCCTCCTCTAAAAGGGCTGAGCCAGGGCTTATGAATTGAGCTACATTTCCATCATTCCTTCTTTTTTTATTTGTTTTAATTTTAAGTCAAAAGTTTTGCTCAGTCCCCAAGTTGTCTGGGATGGCCTTGAACTTGCCATTCTCTTTTCTCAGCCAAAATCAAAAACTTTGACGGAGCATGAATGTAAGCACATAATAATAATTAGAGTCTTCGGAAGGAATAGCTGCCATTGAGAAATCAACTGATAAATTGTTGACGAGGCTGTGGGGAAAAACGAACACTGCTCCACTGTTGGTTGGAGTGCAGACTAGTGCAACCACTATGGCAATCAGTATGGAGAATTCTCAGAATACTAGGACTGGAAGCTCCATTCAACCCAGCTATTCCCCTCCGGGTATTTTCCCAGAAAATCTGAAAAGGTCATATCATAGTGATATATGTGCACCCATGTTCATAGCAACACAATTTGTAATAGCTAAGTCTTGGAAACAGCCAAGATGTCCATCAACCACAGAGTGGATGGAAACGATGTGGTACTTTTTATGCAATGGAATATTACTCAGCTGTGAAGAAGGATGATCTTGAGGCCTTCATAGGTAAATGGAGACAACTTGAAAATATCCTCATTAGTGAAATAAATAAGAATCATATTTATAAATATCACATTGTGTCTCTAGTGTAAAAAGTAATAAGAACTATAGGAGTAATAAAACCCAAAATGTGTAATTGCTACTGTAAAAAAGAGAGGAAAAGAAAGTGCTCTAAAGGATATAACTGCATGTATGTTTAAGTGTATAAGACAAATGACCATATTAATGTTTTTGTTAGATAGTGGAGCAGAACTGTTAATAGACTCATTGTTTGAATGTCTACTTTGTATATTTTAACTTTGTAACTTGAACAACTATTTCCAAGATAACAGTATGTAAGTTATCAAGTAATGATTTCTTAGTGTTTTTTGTTCTTCTCTTTTTTTCCCTTGGAATTCTGTATTGTTGCTATCTTTTTTTCTGTTTTGTTTTGTTTTCTCGTTAAGAAAAATTTAAAAAATAAAAAATAAATAAAAGTGCATATAAATGGTAAAAATAATAATAATAATTAGAGTCATAGTTTACTACAAATGTATAGAAAATATTTGCATAATTCAACTGGGAGAAATGAAACAAACATAGCCATTTTCAGTGGGTTTCTAAGAAGCTTTAATTTCCCCTAATTCAAGTGCTATCAAGTGCAGAAGTTAAAATTGATGCTAAAATTATGGTCCTTACTGTGTCATGCGAATGACTAAAACTGCTTTGCTCTATTTTAAGATGAAGCAAGATCTGAGACTGAACTTACATAGACAAGCCAGACAGGGGCAATATTAGAAGACAGGGGGAAGAGAAGGAGGACCACCTGTAAGGAAATTACCAGCATGTGTTTCCTGAGTCTCTTTCCTTTTGCAGCTTTATGATTGGTGTCTTCACAGAAGGTTTCCAGGCACATACTGAGAACTCTAATTAAGAGAGTTATCTCCATTTGCGCAGGCTTGAGGGGGCACTTCAATCAAGTAGAACCTGTTGAAGTGTGAATAGAAAAAGGAGAGGAAGCCAAAGTGTCATCAGGACAACTAACTTGACCGTCAACTGAAAGGCATCACAGGACAACTTACTCTGGTAAAAATGCTCCTTTCACCAGAACTCTGGATTGAGTTTGTTTTCAATGTTGTTATTATATTAGCAACTGAACTCTCAGATGCTATTATATTAGTTCACATGACAATTTATTATTTTGCAAAAAGAAATGCTATTTATTGCTCATCTGATTAATATATGTTCTCCATTAAAGATGGACTTACCTTAGAAGTTGATGCAGTTTTCAAGAATTTTATGAGAGTCTTAAAATCTAGAAGAGATGACTTTTTACTAGTAATAAATTTTGATGCTCTGATTCATCTATCTCTCCAGCAGAGATGCACGTATCCCCAGGCTGGGTGAGGACTTACATCTTCTGTTTATACTGCGTGAATAACACTGACATTATTTGCTTCTTGGTCTCTCACTTTTTTTTTCTTTTTGTATTGGTGATAATTGTTGCTAACTGGTATATTTCAGATTATTTGATGGTGATAGTAGGATGTTCTACCTTCCCCAAAGCTTGATGATAAATTATGTTACCCTATAAAAAATAATTTAGACAAAATCAAAACTTTATATATTATTAGCAATATTTGAAAACAGAAAAAGTTTGTTTATTGTTGTGTGCTAAGTAGTTTGGAAAGCCGTAACATCCAATTACTGTTTTCTGACTGGAAGATTTATGAAAGCTCTTTCAGGGTTGTACCATGATTATTTTCATTAGCTAAATTATTTTTCATGTTTTTAACCTTTTAAAAAATATATTGTTTGATTCCTGGTCCCAAAATATATAAATAACAAACTATTATATGTTCATTGTCCTGGGTTAATTTTGTTTTATGATTAATAATCATCATTGTTTCATGCAAGACTTTATGATGTATGTGTGTGGGTATGAGTTTATTATCTATCCATCTTTCTACTTACCTATTTATATTTTTTCATGCAAAAAGTCCTGTGGATCTGAAAGCTGGAACAAGAAAATAAAATCATAATCTGTGGTCCTATGTCTTCTTCAATCTCAACCATAGTTACCTTATTTTGAAACCTGTGTTCATTATTATTTCACTTTTGATTATGTAGTGTGACAACATGTGTGCATATTATGAGAGTGCATGTCACATATTTCAGCTTTACCTGTGAGGAAATCTTCAAATAGCCAAATGTCCTTTGGGGGTGAGACACAGGACAATAATTAATCAGAATGATTTTCCTAATTTAACTAAGAAACTCTTTATAAATGTATTTGCTCTGATTTCACACTCATCTCTTAACCTAATGAATACACGGTAGCCTTTCAGTAAATTGCATAGTGAGAAAATATCTAAGAAATTTCTAAGTGCTTGGTCTGGTTTCAATTCTTACTAAAAATTGAGCAGATTTGTTTCATTATCCTTTGGAGTGCCATGTGGCATACCTAGAGGGAGGAGATAACAGAAAGTTTGAGATCTTCAACACTAGTGCTGGATAAGTCATTGTAGTGTCAAATGTTTGCCCTAAGACTAAAATATTTTAGCATATAATGAGAAAATTAGCGATCAATAGTTATTTTTCAAAATGATAGTGAAAGTAGAAATTATCATGAAATCCATTTAAAAACACGATTGGATTTCTACTGAAATACAAAGTCTTCCATTTACAAGTTGCACACATTCTCCAATTCATATACTAAACATTTAATCTTTCATTAAAGTATGATTGTCATAAAAATTTTGGGCTTATTTATTTTACAGACAATTATTTTGGATATAATTGTTGTGTGTATTCTTGAAATCATCACCATAATCTATGTCATCAATACCTAGACACTTCCTATAGCTTCTTTTTGCATCCATATTTTTTGTAATAAGAATACTTAAGATCTACAATCTGGGCATGGTAGCACATGCCTGTAATCCACTAACTGGGGAGATTGAGGCAGGATGATCATTCTGAGTTCGAGTCCAGGGCTACAAAGTGAGTGCAAGACCAGTCTGAACTGCATTGTGACTCAAAAAAACCAAAAGTGAAAAAAATCTAAAATTTGGGTAAAATTTGAAATATATAATAGATGAGGCATTGTCAGTGTAAGCGCTGTGTTACATGCATTATGATCTTTATGATATATTTTCCTTGTATATCCAAATTTTGTATTTTCACAATTTTAATTGCAATATACCCTTAAGGTTTTTTTACCTGTAAGTAAATCACCTTGCACAGTCTGGACACAAAAGTGCTCAAAATATATCACCTTTTTCTTTCTGTCTTCTTCAGTGCAAGCTATATTTTCTCGTATTGGGAGCAATTTAATGGCTTGTTTTATTACATTTGATATGACTGAACTACATGCAATGCAAAAAAAATATTATAACCAAAAGCTCATGAAATGTATCTTGAATATAGGATTTATTGTGTTCTAGATCAGTAAAAGCTATTATTTTTAAGTACATTTGAGATTTCTATGGTCATGTTACTGAACTAACTACTTAAGACAGGCTTAAATTATTCAGAAAGCATTTCTGTGCAGTACCAGCTCTGCACATAGATCATTTAATATTCTGTGTAACTCAAGCACACAGCTGTTCAGTAAGGTTATATCCAAATCTGCCATTACCAACAATAATCACAGAGGCTTAGGGCACAGTCTAGAATCCACTGGAGGAAAATAAATTCAGTTGTCAACACATCAGTATGCTAGGCTAAATACCAAATCAGTACTAATCAGTTACATGTAACCCTTATAGATTGATTAGAAAACAATTCTTTAAAAACTGGAATCAATACCAAGTACAAAATATCAGGAATGAAGGCTGTTTTAGGAACTCTTAACTCCTGCAGTATCTTTAATTTTTGCTTGTTTCATAGAAATATATTAGCAGCAAATTTTGAGAGAATAATGCAATTTATGGTGTTATGTTTTCTTGCAGTCCCCAAATCTTTAAGAACTATTAAATATTGTCTTGTAGTACTTGAGAATCATCAGGTTCTCTGATGAACCACCAGAGTATTATATACTCATGTGTAATTTGTAGAGAATTTGCAAATGAGTTTTCTTGTTTTCTTTTACAAAGTTAAGAAAATCAGCATCTGCTTAGGTTAAGTGTTGTATAAATCCTGAGATTCTATGTATTGTGATTCTCTGATGATTTTTATAAATATATAAATTCAAAAATAATGTCATAGAAAATGATTCTTTTGCAATTGGCAAAATATGGAAATATCTTGTGTAGTAGGCCCTACAGGCAAAGGACTTATTGAACCTCAGTATAAACAATGACAGATAAATGAGCCATCCATGGATGCTGCTTAGGTGTTTCCAGAAATACTGTAAAGAGAAATACAAACACTTACAAAGATAGAAATTGCTTCCTATTGTAAGTGAAAGATATAATAGAAAAATATTGCAATTGATATTTTATCAGCAATAATATATTCTATTGACCATAATAGAAAGAAATAGATATTCTCAAATTTTAGTGTTTTGGGTACAAATCGAACAACTAGTATTGAAAAAAATTAGAAGTAGTTGCAATATTATGGACAAATTTATCCATTGGATCATTTATCCAACTGTAAAATGTACCCTATGGTATAAGAACTTCATCGTCTCCATATAGATCTTCTCATTTCAACTTTATATAGGAGATTTAAAGAATCAAATGTAGAAACCACTGCATCTAAGGAGAAAGTTAGGGAGACAGTGCTCTGTGCTGACATCAGTGTATCACAGGACAAAATGTTTTGTTTTGTTTTGTTTTGTTACATTAACTATGAGATGTTAACAGCAAGAAATTAAAATGCTTCCATATTTACACTGTAAAGCCTAGTGGATTTTATAAAAGACCAAAATATGTTTGTGTTTCTTTTCACTTTACATTTTTAACTGAAAATGATAATATAGTCCATAATTTATAAGGCATACACATATTGAAGCTATGAGGTGATTAAATTACTTAGCATACTACCATCACTTAAGACATTTATCTTTTTTTAATGTTAAAATCACTTAGAATATTTTCTTTTAGCAATTTTGAAATAGATTGTTATTAGTTCTAACTATCTCCAGAGAGTTTAGGAAAAAAAAATTTTTAGGACTTGACTGGGGCCAGAAATCTTAACATATAGAATTTTATATACTTTTCCCTTGTGACTTAACGCATACCATGCTAAAGTTTATGTAATATATCTCAAAAGTAAACAAAATCTTCATTACAGACAACTAGACATTTTCCATATGGTAGCTTTATTTTAGCAGCATGTAAAATACTAGGAGCAAGTAAAACAAGAGTGATAAAATTTAGGCAAGCAATAAATCCCCCTGTGTGCACATGGATGAAATTATACTTAAATGCTCAAATGATCTTTTTTCTTATCTTTTATTCTCAAAATTAGTTTCTTGACATTTTGAAGAAAGCTTTAGAGAATGACTCACTTTTTCAGGTTACTTTTGTGAATTTTTGTTTTATCTTCTTAGTGTCCCTAGGGATATGAAAGTTCTTAGTCTACAAGGATGATTTTTCACATGGAACAGTGTTGTGAATATAAGATTTAGTGGACGTTGAAAGTTGCAAGAACAGAAATACCTACAGTAGCAGTTCTTAGTGGAATGAGTAAGTTTTAATAACACTTTTCAGTTTAGATGTATTCCTAGAATTCATTGTAGAGAGTCATAATCCAAATCTGAATTTCTCAGATAAATAAACAAATAGACAAAAGATAAATAGACAGAAATCCAGCAGCTGAAATCTCATAACTTTGGCGCAATTTTTTATGTCCAATAACATCAATGACAATTGAAATGGAGGCAGATAGACCTGGAATACATCTGTTAAGATATTTCCTTTATGAATATGAATAACCAAATATTCTTATACTATGAATTTGAAAGTATATTTAAAATTGTCATACATTCTAGAGGCAAATATTTTATTTTGAAAAATATTTTAAGACAAATATTTCCATGAGTTATTACATTTAGTCATTCCAAATTTACATACAGAACTGGAATTGCAAAGAATTTTAAATGAACTGAAATAATAATCTTATCTCTATAACATGTAATCACTATTTATTTGAAATATATGCCTCCAATATTAATCAATGAATCATGGCATTATATAAAACAGTTTTCAGAAAATGTTAGCTTTCAAATAGTTTTATTCTAACCTGAATCACTTACTATTACTCTGGCTATGAGAAAAGTTTAACTTCTTATGCTTTACTTTCTCATTTTTCTATTAAAAATATAATTCAAGTCATTTGGTTCTCCAATACTTTATGATAATTTAAGTCATATAATCTTCAGGATGTCCAAGTAAGAGAAATTATCATCATTTTTATTCACATATAAGAGAACTGAAATACATATGCATTAAACAATTTTTCTAGCCTATCAATAACATAACTGCTGTCATTCAGTGTTATCATTTGGAATAAAAACTGCTTAATTAAGCAGTCTAATAAATACTAATTACACAAAAAGCATTTATATTACTAATAGAGACCTCCATATTATTTTTATCAATATTTTTCTGCATGCTGGAGTTACTTAAATGGATTTAAAGTTCTTAGACCATGACTTTAAAATATTGTATGTTATACATTCACAAGTCATTTATTCTTTATCTATTTTTGCATGGCTTACAACTTTTTTTTTTGGTACCAGGGATTGAATTTATGACCTCACACTTGCCAGGCAGGCGCTTATGCTGCTGACCTAAACCCCCAGCGGATTACAACTTTTAGATAAAGCCTCCTAACTGTATGTTATACACTTGGCATTACGCTCAAAATTTGTGGTTCAAGTCATATTCTAAAATCTCTTTTTCTAAAATTCGAACATTGTCAATAATGTGGAGATTGCAAAAGAAGAGTCAACATGGGGAAAATGAAAGCTGTATTATTTTTGGCTATTAAATATCTCCTAGGTAAATTTATTAAAAACTTAATCCCCATTGTGACAGTATTGGAAGCTGGGGGAAATGTTAGAAGGTGTGTCCTAGTGGGAGATCTTTAGGACATTATAATATCCCAAGATCCTAGTTTCTTCCTCTTTGTGTCATTGGTCCCTAACTATGAGGTGCATGGTTATTACCGCCACGTGATTTCCACATTATCGTCTGGCATGAACATAAAATGCCTAAAACAATGGGTCTACCTGTTTGTTAGCTAGAACCTTTGAAACACTGAGGCAAAATATGTTTATTTCATCATAAGATAGTTAATTATATTACACATATTATAAATTATGTATATGACATGAAAATCAATAGCAAATGCCTAGTGTTTCTTTGGTCATTATTTTTCTTTGTAAATTAAATGATGCTGTTAGTTTGCTTTCCATTTCTGTGACAAAATCCCTGAGAAATCAGCTTAAAACACATAGGATTTATTTTGGTTAACATTTTCAGAAATTTCAGCCTATTGTTCCTTGGACTTGTCACTTTGGCCTGTGGAGAGTGCCTAATTTACTTTCCTTGTTGCTGAGACAAAATATCAAACACCCACAATTAAAAGAACAAGGATTTATTTTACCTCGTAGTTTGTAGGGGATTTATTTCATAGTTGGCTGGTTACAAAATAGGGTGCATGACGTAGGGGCATAACAGGAGAAACAACCCATAAGGGCAGAAGCAAGCAAAACAGTGAAGTGGTAAAGTGGCAGCAAGAAACACGCTTTCTGTCCCTTACATTCCATGTTTCCTGCCTGTGGCAGGTGGCACACACCCTCAGAATGAGGCACCTTAATGCCAGCTACCTCCAAAAAGCCTGCCTATGGCCATATGAGGCTTTGGGGGACATCTGGACACACACTATAACAGAGAGGCAGCACACCATGATGGTGAGAACATGTGAGTAAGGAAATTGTTTACCTACAAGTGAAGGAAGTAACTACAGTGAAAGGAACTTGGGCCCCCATAGTTCCTTCAGGGGCAAATCTTCAATGACTTACGTAGTCCAGCTTGGTAGCACACTTAAAGCTTTCACAGGTTCTTGTAGTGACATTAGACAGGGATCTACCTTCAATACAAGAGATTTTATAGGACATTTAATTCCAAATCATAACATTTCACACCTGGTCCCCAAAGACTCACATCCACATCATAATGCTAAATGTATTTAATTGATCTGAAAGAGTTTCATTGTCTTAATGGTTATATCATGGTTCAAACTTCCAGGTCCACGGATTTTACTCAGCCTCAAATCATACTATTAGCTGTGAGTTCTCCTTTAAAACATCATATGCTTCCAAGATACAATGACACAGGGTAATTATTTCCACTCTGAATGGAAATACTAAGGGCACAGAGAGGAGACATTAGAACAACCACAGCATGAACCTTAGCAAGAAAAACGCTAAATACTGTAGGTGCATGTCCAGCAACTGGAGCACATATTGGTATGATATGGGGTCAGAAAGGGCTGGGCAGCCCCACGCCTCTTTTCTCCGTGCAGTCTCCACTTCTCTCTAGCTCTGCTAGATGCATGCTAAGGCTTTTCTTGGCAGATATTCAATGATCCTGGCATCTGTAATAACTTGGGACCACTTCTGGGTGAGATTATTTTCTATTGAATTGTTGGCTTACTTATTATCCATTTTGAGAAATAATTTGTAAGTTTTATTAATTATTTTTAAGTGGTTTGCAAGTATTTACCAGGACATATTTTTAACCTTTTTAATGATGTATTTGTCTTTCCATTGCTATCACAAAGTACCTCATATACAGGATTTAAAAAAGAAAATGTTTAATAGGTTCACAGATGAGAGGTTGAGTATCCTGTAAGCTTACTCTGCATTATGAGTTTCATAAATGAAGGAAATACTGATCTCATGGCAGTAAAGGAACAGAGTAGAGAAAAGGAGACAGAGGATGAGGAAAGTGGCTGTGAACACGTAACAGTCCCCAGCATCTGTTCCAGGTTCCTAACTTCTGCTTATTGGAGCTTCTATTTATATCTTCAACTGCACTTTCCTAGCGTCATACAGTGCCCTCGAAGGGCCTCTTGGGATGGACTCTGATTCTTTCATGTAGTGTCTAGAGTCCCAGGCCTTCCTTTAAATCGGGATGAAAATCTCAATGACCGCATAACCCTTAAATTCTAAACACTAATCAAAGCAGCATCACGAATGTGACATTAAAGTTTGCTGACTGTGCAAGCATTAACCAGACCCCTAGTACTACAGCTGCAGACGCCTCTGAGAATATTCATGAGAATATCCAAAAAAAAGTTAGGCAGCCCGGAGTGAGCAGGGTCCCCTAGGACACTCCTCTAAAAGTAAAATCCTTAAAGAAGTTTAATGTTTACACTCTTCAGACTGGGTTAGGTTGACTCTGGCCAATTCCTGAGATACTAGAGACATCGTCTTTGTTTTCTAGTGAAAAGTACTTGGCTTCTTTTTATTGACATTACACTTTTCAGCCACATATTCCTTGACCACAAATTTACATGATCGTTTATGGCCAAACTATAACTTCCCACCAGAACATTCAGCTCTGACCTCACCAGTTAATTTATTCATGAGTTTAACATCTGATGATCTCATCATCTTCCAAAAGGTCCACCTCTGAAAACATGAGCTTTTTCTTACAAGAAATTTTAATCAAAACTATAATTGGTGTAATGAACTTCTATTTCTTGATCTTTTCAGGTTTAGTTTAATTTTTAGAATTCAGGTGATTTTCCAATGGATTAAAATTAGTTGTTCTCCCAATATCTTATTTCACATTTTATGCATTTCCCCCAGTGCAATTTTTCATGTGTTTCAAATTAGATGTTGTTAGTCTGATTTTCAGATATTTATTGCAGGGGGAAATGCATGCTTTTACTGTAAAATGTAAGTAGTTGACAAAGCATTCATATGATGTACACTTATTTACCTGACTTTGGTACACATTTTTTTTTTTTGGTAACTATAAAGGAAGAGTCATTGCATATCTTAGAATTATCTAAAGAATCTGCCTAAGTTGATAAATTTAATATCATTCATACTGTACAAAGGAAATGCTCTTATCCTACGCAGTTTACAAGTTGGGAAACTGAGACATAATGTGCCACATGTTGAAAGCAGTAATTCGGAAATATTATTTTATTTTATATTTTTTTTTATTTTTAAGAAAATAAAACAATACGAAACAAAATAGAATAAAGCAGATCAGAACAAAACAATGCAAGCAACACAGGACTCAAGACAAGACAAAAGGTGGCTTAGTGGCATCTATAGCTTAGCATCACAAATGCCTACCTAGAATGCTCCAGGTAGTGCATTTGATCCCTGGTACAAAAAAAAAAAAATAGACAAGACAAGACAAGACAACAGGAAATCAACAGAGGCTTCCGTCAGGTCTCTTGTTTTCTTTGAAATAGTTGTCCATATAGTCACACACAATGAATTCAAACAAATAAAATAGTATCAAATCGATCAAAACAGAAGAATGAAATCATTACAGGCCTTCAGAACCCAACAATAGGAAAATCAACAATGGCTACCATAATATCTCTTGTTCTCTTCAAAATATCTGTCCATACCTTCACACATATTGAAATCAAATAATACAAAACAGGCTAAAACCAAACAAAACAAAGTATAAAAATGTTATTGGACTTCAAATCAAGAATACAGAAAATCAGCAATGGTTACCATAATGCCTTGTTTCCTTCAGAGTAACTGTTCATACCATCAAACAATAAATCAATTCTTGCAAATTCTTTAGAAGAAGGTCTAGGCATGTATAAGCCTATACATGTACATCTATCATTTTTGTATTACATATAAAAACAAAACAAAAAATACAAGAAAACAAGAAACAAAAGAGACAAGTCAATAACAATAACAAAGAGTCCAAAACAATGACAATATAGGTTTTCAAAACAAGGTGGTAGAAATATAACTAAGGTTGTTGCTTTAAAGTTATCTTCAAAAATTACTCAGATTACCAGACACAGACATGTAAAATTGATCTGATCCTATGAATGTTAACTGATTTGTTCCAAGAATGAATAGAATCAATAGTGCAATCATCTTAGTAATCTTAAGTGTATGTATACAAATTTGTTTTTTTTTTTTTTTTTTTGCTTTTCCATTTTTTCTCTTCTCCTTTCCTCTGAGGTATTGCATTCCCTTTTAGGAGTTTCTTATCATTTCACACCCTTTATTGAAGATTTTATATCTTATTGACTGTTTCAGTTTCTTAACTAGAAAGACATACAATATTTACACATGTGAGTTTGATTTATTTGACTTATGAGTATGGTCTCAAGTCACATGCATTTACCTATAAAAGTCTCAATGTGGTCCTTCTTTATAGTTGAGTAGTACTCTATTGTATAAAAATATCACATCTTTATATACATTCCTCAGTTGATGGCCATTTAGGTTGTTTCCATGATTTGGTTATTACAAATGGTGCTGCTATAAACATGTGTGTAAATATATCGCTGTGGTATGATGTTTGCAGTTCTTCTGAGAATATGCCCAGAAGTGGAATAGCTGCGTCAAAGGGAACTCAAAACCCAGGTTTTAAGAAAAATTCAGACTGATTTCCACCATGGTTGCACCAGTCTACACTCTAATCAACAGTGCAGAAGAGTTCTTATTTTCCCCCACAGCCTTTCCACCAATTTTTATTGGTGGTTTTCTTCATCCTGGGCATTGTTTCTGAAGTGAGATGGAATCCCAGTGTTGTTTTAATTTGCATTTTTCTATCAGTGATGCTGAACATTTTTTCATGTATTTGCCATTTGTAATTCTTCAGCAGTATTATTCACCATACACTATAAAGCTACTTTGTATTCATCTCAGATGTCCATTTTTGGATAGGGTCTTGGAATTTCAGGGGGTCTCATGCTTATTAATTCTTTGTATGTTCTATATAGAAGTCCTTTGTCTGCTGGATAGTTGACTAAGATTTCTTCCCAATTCATGAGTTTTCTTTTCACTCTGTTGGAGATTTCTTTTGACAAGTAAAAACTTTTTAATAAATGAGATCCCAGTGTTTGATTCTGGGAAGTATTTCACATGCAGTTTGATTTTTTAAATGAATTCTCTACCTATCCCTATGTCTTCAAGATTTCTACCTACATTGTCTTCCAGCAGGTTTAGTATTTCTGTTTTAATATTTAGATCTTTGATCCATTTTGACTTTAGTGCAGAGTGATAGGCATGGATCTAGCTTTAGTTTTTGGCATATGGAAAGCCAATTTTTCCAGCACCACTTATTAAAGAGACTATCTTTCTTTGAGGGAACATGTTCTGCCTTTTTGTCAATGATAAGGTAGCTGAGTGTGTTTGTAGTTGTGGTCATATCTGCTAATCTATTCCATTTATCTGAAGGTTTGTTTTTATTCTAGTACCATACTGATTTTTATCACCGTAGCTTTATAGTATAACTTCATGTCAGGGATTGTGATGCCTCCTACCTTGCCTTTGTTGCCCAGAATTGCCTTTGCTATTCTAGGTATCTTCTGGTCCCAGGTGAATTTTAGGAGTGGTTTCTCTACATCTGTGAGGTATGCTAATAGTATTTTGATTGGAATTGCAATAAATCTGTATAACAATTTTGAGAAAATGGCAGTTTTCACAATGTTTGTCCTTCCTATCAGTAAACAAGCAATGTCTTTCCATTTTTGCAGACCCTCTTTGATTACTTTTTCTAGAGTATTACAAATTTCAATGAATACATCTTTGACTTTATTTGTTCAGTTGATTCTAAAGTATTTCTTTTTTTTTTTTGGATGCTATTGTGAAGGAAGTCATTTCTCTTTTTTCTCTCTCAGTGAGTTTGTTGTTTGTGTTCAGGAATTTTATTGATTTCTGAGTGTTGACTTTCAGCTACATTGCTAAATTTATTTATTATCTCTAGGAGTCTTTCAATGGCATTTTGGGGGTTTCCTATATACAATATCATGCCATCTGCAAATAATGGTAATTTAATGTCTTCCTATCTTATCCAGATTTGTTTTACTTCTCTCCCTTGGCTGGTTGCCCTGGCTAGTGTTTCCAGAATTATACGAATAGAAGTGGTGATAATAGACATCCTAGTCTTGTTCCTGCTTTTAGAGTGAAAGCCTTCAGTTTTTGACTGTTTAATATGAAGATGGCTGTTGGTTTGTTAGAGATAGCTTTTATAAGATGAAGGTGAAGACCATCTATTCTAATTTTCCACAGGGTTCTTATAATGAATAATAAGACTTTATCAAAAGCTTTTTGTACATTTAGAGCAATGTTACTGTGGTTCTTATCTTTGGCTCTATTGATATGCTGTATTACACTTATTGTTTTGCATATGTTGGACCATCCCTGCATTCCTGGGATGAATCGTACTTGTTTGTGGTGTATAATCTTCTTGATGACTTCCTGTGTTCTGTTTGCTAGTGTTCAACTGAGTATTTTTGCATCTATGTTCATTAGGGAGATTGGCCTGTAGTTCTCTTTTTGGATTTGCTCTTTCTCTGGTTTTGGTATTAGATATTTTGCTGCCAGGAATGAGTTAGGAAGAATTGCTTTCCTTTCAATTTCATTGAAGAGTTTGAGGAATGTTGGAATTAAGGCTTCCTTGAATTTCTTATAGAATTCAGCAGTGAATCCATTAGGATGTGGGCTTTTCATTGTTGGTAAGGCTCTAATTACATTTTAAATTTCATTAATTGAAATTGTTTATTGAGCAGTTTTATATCTTCTTGAACCAGCTTTAGTAATTCATATATGTTTAGGAATCTGTCCTCTCCTTCATGCCATCAGACCTATGAGAGTAAAAGTTTTCGAAGTAGGTATTGATGACATTCTATATTTCCCAAGTGTTTGCAGTAATTTCACACTTTTCAATCATTATTGCATGAATTTAAGGGTTTTTAAAATTTTTTAAAAAATAAGATTGTCTAGTTGCTTATCTATTTCATTTATTCTTTCAGAGGACCATCTTTTTGGTTTGTTGATTCTTTGTATTATTTTTTTAGTCTGTACTGCATTGACTTTTACTCTGATCTTTCCACTTTCCTCCCTTCTTTGGGCCTAACTGGCTCTTCTTTTTCTGGATGCTTGAAGTGTAGCATCAGGTTGTTTATTTTTGTTCATTGTTTTCCTGATGTGGGAACTCATCACAATAAATTTCCCTCGGGGGATTGCATTCATTGCATTCCAAAGGTTCTGGTAAGTTGTATTTGTATTTTTGTTTGCTGGTAGATTTTTTTTAAATTTCTTCTTTAATTTCCTCTGTGATCTATTGAATATTCAGGTGTGTTTTATTTAATTTCCTTGTGTTTAGGGAGCTTTTGCAGTTTCTTCTGTCATTAATTTCTAGTTTTATGGCACTGTTATCAGACAATATTCATGGGATAATTTCATTCTTTTGCATTTACATAATCATGTTCTATGGACTCGTGCATGATTTATTTTAGAGAATGTCCCATGTGAAGGTGAAAAGAATGTATATTCTGATGTTATTGGGTAGGACATTCTGTATGTGTCTACTAAGTCCATTTGCTCAAAATTTAGATTCAGTTCTGTTATTTCTTTGCTGATTTTCTGTCTAGTTGATCTGTCTCTTTGTGTCAAAGGAGTGTTAAGTTCCCTCATTATAATTGTGTTCTTTATTTTATTTTTCATTTCTTTTAATATTTGTTTTATATGGCTTAGAGCTCACATATTTTGTGCATATGTATTTAGAATTGTTATTGCTTTCTCTTAAAGTTTTCCTCTAACTAGGATGTAGTGATCTTCTTTATTTCTTCTAATTATTCTTGGTTTTAAGTTCACATGGTCTGCAAACAGAATAGCTACTCTTGTTTTTTGGAGGTTATCCTTTTGCATGAAGTATTGTTTTCCCTCCTTTGACTTTCAGTCTATGAATTTTCTTTTGGGTTAGATGGATTTCTTTAATACAACATAGGATTTGGTGTTGTTTTCTGATCCATTCTGCAGTCTATTTCTTTTAATTAGTGAAGTGAGGCCATTTACCTTAATGGTTATAACTGATATATACTGACTTATTTTTGTCATGTTATCTTTCTGCTGTTGGTTTTTTAGCTTTGCCATTTGTTTAATTATTTGCCTTGCTTAATGATTTTTCCCCCCATTGGTGTTCTTGAGTCACAATTATTTTTGTATCTATCTCAAATATCTTTCATTAATCTTTGCAAGGTTGCTTTGGTAGTCATGAAATTCTCCAGGTGTTCTTTGACATAAAAGTATTTTATTTCTTCATCAATTTTGAAGAACAGTTTTGAAGTTTTGAAGAACAGTACATCAGTCGGTGTTGGAAATTATTTTCCTTTAGGATTTGAAATACTTCACCCCATGCTTTTCTTGACTTCATTGTTTGTGTTGATAAGTTCACTGTGATTTTGATGACCTTTTCTTTACAGGTAATCTGTCTCTTTCTTCTAATAGATTTTAATATTCTGTTCTTATGTGGAATTACTGGGATGTTGATTATTAAATATCTGGTTTTAGATTTATTTTGATTATAGGTAAATGGAGTTATATATGGTTAACCTATCTGTATGTCAGTTTCCTTTCCCAGGTTTGGGAAATTTTTGGCTATTTCTTCTGTAAATAACCTTTTTGTATAATTATGGTTTTCACATTGTTTTTTATTTACATTTAACAATCTTATATTATTTTTGTTTGCATCATATTGCAACTGTTGAATTGTTATTTCTTGATTGCTTATTACTTTTAAAAGATCTTTACTTTCTTATCACTATTTGTAATCTTGTCTTCAAGATCTGAAAGTCTGTCTTTACATTCATTCAAACAATTTTCCCAGGCTTTGATGAAATTTTTGATTTCCTGGATATCTCTTTGAATCAGTTTCACACATTGTATTTCTTTTTCATATTGTTCATTCATGGATTCCATCTTTTTGCAGTGCTCTTGAAGTTTTTTTAACTATGTCTTCTTAAGATATATTCAGCATTCCTTTTACTATGTTTACCATTTCTTATTTTACTTGGGAGATTATTTCTGAACTGCATTCTTTACAGTTTCAAGGAGTTGTTTCTTTACTTCAGTTGCTGTCATTTCAGAAGTTTCAGATGTATGACTTGTACTTTTTTCTACATCCCTTCTCCTAGAATTGCTTGGAGTGGGATGGAGGCTTGCGATTGCACGTTGCTCTTTTGTTTTGTCATTTTCCTGCATTTCTATGAGGAAGAGAAATGCAAGGTGTCAATGGCTTCCTGGGTTGTGGATGTTTGTCTGTACTGTGGGGAGCTTCCCCAGCACACTGCGGGTCATTAGGCAGGCCTTACAAGGTCCCTAGTGGCCCGTGAAGGCTCTTCAAGTGGGGTAGGGGCGGACCTTTTAGCCCCTTCCACATTGCACTTTACAGGTCCTTGGATGCTTGAGTTTGCTGGGTGGCACTCTACCAGGCTCTGAGTGGCATTCCAAGGCTGAACAGGTAGAAAGAGTACACTGCGCAGGCCTTAGCTCATGCTACACAGTGCACCAACGCGCCCAGCTGTTTGCTATCAATGGGTGGGGCTCTGACAGACTGCAAGTGAGGCACAGAGGTTGCACAGCTAGGTGGGGTTCACGGTGCAGGCCTCTGCTTGCTTCAGGAGCATTCTTCTAACTACTAAACTCGTTATCTTTCACTCTGCTGAGCAGCAACCATGCTACATAATTATATTTATTTAAGTCTTGAAATATTTATGATTTAAAATCAATGACACATAATAGTGGATATTGTTCCTGTCAATTCACAAAATGCTCAGCAATGTTGCAGAGTTTTATTACATTCATTCAATATGTTCAAAAACCTGATTGTACTGTATCATATTTTCTACAAATTATGTTATTTGAAGGATGTAAAAAAATATTTAGATTTACCTGGCAGCATGCCATATCAGAGACAACTAAAATAGACTATTTTTAAAATTGTTTACTTGAATAATCACTAAAATCACGTAAGTCATATTGAAAGGCCATGGACCACCGTTTTTAGAAATTCTGGCTTGGAATTAGTCAACTGGCATCATATATGTACTCAGCCATTCAAGTGGTTTCATAGTCACAGACTTCTATTCACTGCAGACTCTCATTTGTCAGGAGGAAAATATTATGCTATATGTTTTTCAAAATTAAATGAATTAAGTGAAATGTCATAAATATTCACACATAAATGCTGCTGCACATACCTTAGCTATTATGTTATAAAAAGATAATTAATTGCAATACAAGGAGAAAAACAAGAGGATAATAACTATATTTTATAAATTAGGATACAACAAATAATAGATTTGCATTTTCTATCTCTAATGAACTAAAGTGAAAAACAAAATGAATATATGTGACTAGACATGGACATAAAGTATGCTGCTCTAAAGATTTGATTTGAAAATGATATTAAATTGATACCTTTTTAGCATCAGCAAAACTGACACTGAGAGAAAATGAACAATTAATAGAAGAAACAATGATTTGTGGAAGACAGTGTACGGGGAGAGAACTTCTCCTCATTATTTTACTTGTTAAAGTTGACCTGGCAGTTGTGACAGAGTCAGATACATGAAGAGAAAACATGTTTTCTTACAAATTTCAATTTGTCAACAATGGGAAATGAAAGAAAAATAGTAGATACTGTCAAAAATTATTTCTCCTTGCTTCATTAGTCACAATGGAAACAAAAACATACATTGTCCCATATCTTTCCTTTCCTGTCACACTTGAACTTCTTGCAATGATTTTTAAAATATGAAAAAAGAAATGTCTGTTGACTTTTCAATTCAATAGATTGATTTCTATATTATATAATTTAGAAGGTTTCAGGAATATTATGCTGACCTAAATACCTCTCATGTGAGTTTGACCATTTTGAGTTTTTAATATTTTCTTGGCTTTTGGGGAGTTCGGTGTTATGGTTTGTGTCTAGAGGTCCTCCCAAAGACTCGTGTGACCATATATGGGGTTTTTCACAGGTGACTGGATCTAGAGTGTATGGCACTGGAAATGATTGATGGTACAACACGGGATCTAGGGCCCCAGGATTAAAGATGTGATTCTAAGTAGCCTGGATAAGGCATAAAGGATAGAAAGAGCTGTGGTTGCCCCTTGTTACTTTGCTACCTTTTGCTTGCCATAAGCTCTTTCTCCTCTGTGACGCTTGTTTACAAGCATCTGTTTGCCACTCTGCCTTGGAGCCAGCCAATTAGAGACAGAAACTGTATGAAAATGATGACCTAAATAAATCTTCCCTCGTTAACGCTAGATGCTGGGTATTTTGTCCCAGCAACAATAAAAGTAAACAAGACACTCAATTTGATACTCATTCACTAGGAAAAACGCTTTATTACATCATCATTTTTAATTACTAATAAGTATGGCTGCACAATTAATCTCCTCTCTGCCGCTTAACCCGGACTTCATGTCAACCACATAGGTTTATAAATTTTCATCTTTCAGGAAAGCAATTAATTACATAAGCCATTCACAATTTAATACATCTAGTATTGTCTCTGTAGTAACACAAGCACATTTTCAGTTAAAAAGGTTCACACTAACTGAGTTGTATAAAGAATGTAAATCCTATACAGGATTACTTCAAGTTTCCACGAACACTTTATTATGCTTTTCAGGCCATTTGGGGTTTTGCAATTATGAATGAAATAACATCGAGAGTTAGGGTTTTATTAGATAGTTATTTAGCAACTGGAGCAAAGACAGTCATGTGCAAGAGTGAGCAGAAAGTACTGCTCTTTGCAGGAAAAATCCAGAAAGGGGTTTCAGAAATACTAAAACCTGTGAGGAATGTGGAGATTTTTATTTTGCTTTACAAAGGTAATATGTAAGCTAAACATAGTGTGTCTAGGTCTAAGATTGATCTTACTATATGACATGAAATGATTCAAAAATACAAGGAATACTGAGAGATACTCATATATAATGCAGCATTGCATGATGTATTACAAATGCACCTATTATTACACCTTCAAATGTTCTAAAATGCTAATTACACATCCTGAATATCACCCCAAAAATTACCTGGTGGAAAATCTCATTAACTGACTAAGTAACAGAGCAACATATATGAGTTTTTAAATTTTATGGAAGTATTAATCACTGTATTAATCACTGTAATCACATAAAAACCTCATACATATTTCAAACCATTGCTTTCTATTATGCAGTTTTACTAAGTAATGCAGTCAAGTAATAAATCATTCTATTAACTGTCTATTACTTAAAATAGGAATAAGATCTTGTCATTTCTACCTCCCGAGGAACACATATGAAATTAAGTCAGAATACTTATTTATCATACTTATTTGAAACCTACTCATGCTTATTCATATAAATATTCATAAATATATATCCATATGAGATATAGTCAAAATACATAGTGAATGTTTAAACACTATTGCAGTAAAGACACATTGTCATTAGTCCCCATCAAAATTCTTCTGTTAGTTTTTAATACACATGTAACATTATTCTTGTCCCCTTCTGAACCAGCTCTGGAAGTCCTTTATTATGAGTGGTTTTTATCAGGAAAAATATAGATAAATAGTGTTACTAATTGCTACCCAACAGAAAGATGATCACATATCCATATTATTATGTGTACCTCACCCACCATAATCACATTTCTGGTCCCACTCAAATTCTGGCTGTTCAAAATCATAATGACCATGATGTGTAAACTTTTTAATCAATTAAGGACACTGAGGCAGCCATGATAGTACAAATAAAGACATTCACAAAAGAGGACTCCCAGAACTTCTTCACAAAGTGCCAAATGAGTATGTGTGTTCAAAACGAGGGAGACTGATGTATTTTGAAAGAGATTAATGTCAATGTGTCTTTTACTATAACAGTTAATGTTGTTTGAGACAGGGTCTCACTACTGTAGTCCAGGCTGGACTTGAACTCAGGGTCATCTGTCTACCTCAGTCTCCTAAGTACTGGGATTACAGGCATGTGCTGCAATTCCCAGCTAATTGATTTTAATTTATACATTCATTGTACATTTTAATCACTCCACATATATACACATGAATGCCTCTGTGTATGAAATTATGTGATAACTTTTGGCCTGATTCATAATTTGTTAATAATGTTACATAATATTTTTCTACTTATATGATTTTCCTTTGGTACCAGAAGTTGAACTCCTGACCTTGTACTTGCTAGGCAGGTGCTTATGCCCCTGACGCATATTCCATACCCTCTACTTATATGATTAACTGAGCTCCTCAATACTTGTATTTTATACAATGTTGCATTCTAACTGGATTGTTTTTGAAATTTACCAGCCTTAGGCAATATGGACACTTAGTAATGCAGTAATATTTGTTGTATTTATAATAAATTTGAATAAGAATTCCATGCATAAAATTTCAAATCACTATTTTTTCTTTGTACAGAAATTCAAACTCAAGTCTTTAACCTTGCCTGGCAGAAGCTTAAGCCACTGAGCTATATCCCCAGCCTTCAAATCACATTTATATCAGTGGATGAATCTTTGGTTTCACAAATATGGAATATATGGTACATCAAATTCACTATAATTAATCAATGCATTTTACAGGTGTAAAGGTGTACAGATCCACGTCCACTGCTCATTTTTCTTGCTGTTTAGATGGAATAATGGAATGGAGAGAAAAAAAATGGAACTTCATTTTCTCACTGCTAATGTAAGTGATTTTGCCTGTAGCTTGAAGTTGTTATTAGACAGTTTCAATATTGCCCCAAAAAACTGTACATACATAAATGTAATGATAAACTAGATTAATGGGCATGTATAAAAAGAGGGGAGAATTTTTTATGAAGAAAGGAATAGGGAAATTCCAGAATGTGTTTTTCCAATTAATCTAGTCATCCACCCAAACAAAGCCAAATTTCCACTGCCTTAAAATATCTCTATGTTTATCATTATTTTGTTTTGTATTACTTATAATTTCAAAATATATAAATCACAATGGTGGTTACAACTCTTCTGTTGCCTTTCCCCACATTTGTTTTACTACCTTTGTACATTGCGTGCTTTTTGCCCCAAAACTTTCTATATTCTCTATATCCCTCAGAAAACTTCTGTTAATTTTTTCATATTAATTAACTTCTACATCCCTTCCACAACTTCTATCAGAATAATTTTCAGAAATAAATTAGAAGTACTTGATGTCAATAATAAATATCCAACTAAGAAACTGTATGTTAACAGATAATTTTTTATGATTATAATCATGCTACCTTGCTTTTATGAGATTTTAAATAAGTAAATATACTATCATAAGTAAAGCTAGGAAAGCTAAAATACTATTATGGTGTTCACACATTAGAAAGAAGAGAAAATGTATTTAAAATTATGCTGTTATTTTGATTCAAAAAATGTCATAAGCATTTTCCGTATCTACCATTTTTGACAATGAGGTATAATTCTTTTTTTTTTTTAATTTTTCTTTTTTTTTATTTAAAAGAGAATAAAACAAAAGGGGGCAGTACAGAGCAGATCAGAAGAGGACAACATAGGCAACACAGTACTTTACCTGAAGTCAACTGGACATCAACAGTATCTAACACCATATCTCTTACTCTGCTATAGTTGAGCATAGTTTCAATTACAATAATATCAAACATAACACAATAGTATAAAGCCATGCATATAGTGAAAGAATTACAGGGCTTTCTGAACCGAATAACAGAAAATGATCAATGGGTATTATAATATCTCATTTTTGATAAAAAA